>VMDO01018121.1:0-43012 GCA_007922755.1 Pedetes capensis
GTACAGCTCAGCCTTAAAGGCACAGCCACAGCCACTGGTGTTCCGTGGAGGTCTGATGGTCTTAACTCTTGCGGCTGGGCTTCTTTACCTCCCTCCTTCCCAAAGATGGGAGGAGTTGGGAGGCTCTTCGTGGCTTGCTAGGTGCCTTTGGCTCTTGGGGCCCCTGGGCTTGATCTCACCGGCTTGCTAGAAGGTCTTGTTGGAGTAGGGAGCACTGGTCCAGGTGATGGGGTTCAGGTAGCAGTTGAAGGACGGTCAAAGAGGTAAGGATCAGTGGGTAAAGATGGGGTCCAGGAGCCCTACTTTTATAGGGTCCTGGAGGGGTCACATGGTGGGATTCAGCCAATCAGCACCCACACCTGACAGGTACAGCGGGTAAACTGACATACCTGCCAGGTGGGGACAGTTATTACCTGAAACTGCTGAGGGGAGCCAATCAAAATTAGGGTGGTTAGGGCAGGTCAAGCTGGCCAGGGGCCATCTTTACTCACTCGATGGGAGGGGCTGGTGTGAGTGAGTGGGATGAGCCCTGGGGTCAACTAGGGGTCAGCCCCTCAGGCTGTTATGAGGGACCCTAGTTGAGAGATATAATTTTAAAAATCCCCAACAAAAGGTAATAAAATAGGTATAGGTTTTGACAAGGCTGGGGTGTAGCTCAGTTAGTAGAGTGCTGCTCCACACTCTCTGAGGACCTGGGTCTGATCCCCAGCACTGGGGAATAAAAAAAGAAGGACATGGCAGTCCACAAGAAAGATTTTTGACAGGCAAATGCTCGTTTCTGCTTATTTTGGTGATGGCAGTGACAATCTTTTATGTGGGCACCTTGTTCGTATGGCATGTAGTTCAAGTAGGGCTGATCACATCCCCTGCCTCCTGGGTGTGCCTGCCCGGCCACCATGTTCCTTGTAAGGGTCAGTATTAGTAGAGGTTGAGCAGGTGACCCAAGGCAGGCCCCTGAGACTTTGCCTCGTGACTTTTGTTGAAATTAATGAGAAAAAGATGTTTCTTGGAGTGGGTATGGAGGAGAATGATAGCTAAGTAGGTGGTAGCTAAGCCTGAAAAACTGCTAGGGGCAAATTTGTTACTGAATAGGAAGAGCCTAATCTTCCTAAAACCACTACGGAGAAAAATAAAACTAAGTCTGGAGAGAGACAGCATTCTAATGAGACTATTTGAGCCTTTGCACCATGTTATCCCTGAGTTGCCTCAAGCCAAAAGTACTCTTCCTTGAGCCTCTTGGAAAGGTATTTCCATCACTTACATCTGAAAGATTCCTAACTGTTATAGCTAGGTAAGATCAAGGTCATGGAGGTCTTGTACCCTCAGCTGGCAAACTGGTACTTTATGATTGAGAGTTGGATAATGATTTTCATCAGGAGCAAGATGATGAAATGCACACTTTAGCAGGATAACTGCAGTAAAAAGAAAGGACTGATTTTGGTGTTGGACTAGGAACAAAGAGGTTGACTAAGAGTGCGCAACATTGGTCTGGTGAGGTAATCCTGAGTCCTGAACTAACATAGCTGGTGGTAATAGAGGTAAAGATATTTAAGAGAGATTTAAAACATGGGATTAACATAATTCAGAAGTAGATTGGGTATCGAGGTAAGGAAGAAAGACACAAGATGACCTCTAGATTTCTGGCTCATAGACTGCTGATTATGTGCCACTAAACAAAGAATATTAGCTCCATTTTGTATCTGAGGACACTAGTACTCAGAGACACTAAATGAGCTGCCCGAGGTTGAGTATGTAGTGAGAGCAGAGCCAGCCAGTTCTCAGGTTCCAAGTCCTCTGTGCTTTTAGTTATACCAGGTCATTTACTGTGTTCAAGAGCTATGTGCATTGCACCCCCCAAAAAAATCAGCAAAGCACATGGACTGCTTGTTTTTCAGTACAGCTAGGGAAAGCAAAAACGTTGATGATTTATTTTGGTCCCTTGCAGTGTCTGCTACCAGGGCATTCATAATGTGCAAGCTTCCTTGGCTGACTTATCAGTGTTTATAAAAGGTACAGATGACTCTGGTTCCAGCTTTTCTGCATTCCAACTTCAGAAGCCAATTACAGACACAGAAGCCTGAAGGGAGAGGAAATCTATTTCCCAGGATAGACTATTGATTTGTACTAAAGATCAAAAGGGTGTGGCTTTTCAATATGTTCAGCAAGATTTGAGGATTTTTTTCACACAGTGAAAAAGGAGAAAGGCAAGAAGGAAGAGAAGGAAAGTCCTCATTAAGAAGGGAAGCTAATGGGAAAATGTGGTTTAAAGGCAGATTTGGAGAAGTTTTGAGCCTAAGAAAAGGGTATCAGAGAAAAGAAAGCAGTAAGTTGAGTGATGAATGCTATTTCTAATGCATTTTGTTTTAGTGTCTTGGTCTTATTCTTCACAGTTTTTAAGGACATTTCAGCATATTTTGTATATACTCAAGAAATGTCTGCTTTTTTCTAATTATATTATAATTTTAAGACTTTTACCATCTTTGAGCTGCACTTATTTTATATGTGAAATGAGGCCAATAATAATTTGCACCGTAAGGGTGTGTTAAATAAGATAACAGTATGAACGGGTTTAGTTTGGTACTTATTGTTTGGAATCTGTACAGTTGATGGTTTTTTGTTTGTTTGTTTGTTTGTTTTTGTTTTTTTTTTTGTGGTACTGGGGGTTGAACCCAGGGTCTTGCACCTGCATGCTTTGCAAGTGCTGGACCAGTGAGCTGTGCCCCTAGCCCACTTTTTTTTTTTTTTTTTTTTTTGAGACAGGGTCTCGCTAAGTTACGCAGACTGCCCCTGGTCTCGAACTTGCAATCCTCCTGCCTCTGCCTCCCAAGCCACTGGGATTACAGGCATGCGCCACCACGCCCACCCAGTTGATGCTTATTGACTGTAAAACATCCCTTCCTCCTCAGTAAGCTTTTATTTCAAAATGCTATGATGAGTCAGAAACTTCTGCCAGAATTACCTAGCAGTGTGTTTAGTAGATGTTAGGTAGACAGGACAGCCAGCATTATGTTCATTTGGAGTAAAATGACTGAGGCTTTTAGGAATTGAGTGGTTTGCAACATGTTGACTAGTTATCAAAGGATTAGAGATGGGGATTTTTTCCCCAGAGGGTTCCAAGTAACATGTAGGCACATCAGCAGCCCTTTGGACTTTTCCACAAAATATGGTGACTTTTGGCTGGGATTTAGCTCAGTGGGTAGAGCGTTGTGCTGCAGTCTCTGAGGTCCCGAGTTCAATTCCCAGCACCGCCAAAATGGGAGAAGGACCTGGCAATTCACTCCCAAGGCAATCCCGAAACAGTCAGCCATTGAAAACCCTATGAGTGTCGCTATGAATCGGATACCGACTTGACGGCACCTAACAACAACAGCAACAATGGTGATTTTTATCAGATAAGAAAGCTGACTCTTCTGGACTTAAGAAAGTGCTATCCAAGACTGGGCGACTGGCAAGGAAGAAGAAAGAGGCCCTGTATGAGCCTGGGAAGAAAGTACATATGCGAGGCTAAGGTTCATCAGGGGAAGATTGAAATGGGAAGGGTGCCTAGAGGCTAGTGGGAAGTTCTTAAACTTTGGATCAGGTGAGTTTCTCCTCAACTCACTCTTCTACTTACTAAGTGTGTGACCTTGTGCAAGTTGTTTAACTGCTCTAAGGCTTCAACTCTAAAATGGAAATGCATTGTTTGATCATCATGTTAGTATAACATGTTTTGTAAAACACTGATCCAGCCCAACTCCTTAGGAAATGCTCAATAAAGCTACATATTGGTATTGATTTTGTTTTATCTTAAAGTAATTCTTAGACAAACGTTTCAACTGTGCAATGAGACTGTTTGCAAGGGCATCACCCAATCTGGAGGAATTTATACTATTTCCAAAAGGCTGTTGATACTAAGGATAGTTTGACAAAGCCGGAAAATCAATCCATTTAATTCGGCTATTTCAAATGAGAAGGTAATGGGAATTACAGACACTCATAGTTGTCCTCTGTTTCAGTCCTGAGCCAAGGTTTACATCTAAAAAGTGAGATAGAAATATAGCAATTGATGACCAGTTTGAAGATGGGATGGCGGTCAGAATATCTATCCTAAATTAACCGATGAAAACCATCAGCTAGAGAAGATATATATTTACATTTGCAAGCAGTTGCATCCTGATTTTTCTAGAAGGTCTTAGATTAAGAATCACACACTGAGGTAAGAGGAAAATTGACTGAAGCCCCATCATTCTGTTTATCCTAACTGAATTTAATGTCCCCTTTAGTATATAGAGGGGAAATTTGATAAATTTCATTCTTACTGTATTCTGGATACAGAGAAGCCTTACCTCAAGTTAGTCAATATTAGTGTATAAGACTGCAGAAGTCATTTAAGTAATCTGTACCTCAATTTACTCATCTGTCCAATGGAGATATTAATAATAATGTATGTAGCATATTGTAAGATGAAATGAAATTATTGTTTAGCATCAACTTATGTTGATGTGCTTAGTAACAATTAGGTCTCTTTAAAAAGTTGCCTTTTCAGAAAGACAATTCAGCTTTAGCTTAAGTCTTATAAAATTCTGTGTTGATAATATTGCTTGTATGCTTTTAAGTCATTATACAAAAAGGAATTGGTGGATGACCAACCACTTCAAGAGGTTGTATATAGTCAGGAACCAATGATATTGAAGGACAAGGTGGAAGCTACCTTGAAGGAATGGGTGAAACATAAGGCTCCAGAAATTGAAGGAATACCAATAGAGATGTTTCAACAAACAGATGTAGCACTGGAGGTGCTAACATGTTTATGCCAAGAGATCTAGAAAACAGCTACCTGGCCAACTGACTGGAAGAGATCCATATTTGTGCTTATTCCCAAGAAAGGAGATCCAACCGAATGTGGAAACTATCAAGTGATATCATGAAGTCACACACAAACAAAATTTTGCTAAAGATCATTGAGAAGCAACTGCAGCAGTATATAAAAAAGTGAACTGCTAGAAAATCAACCTGGATTCAAAAGAGGGTATGGAACCAAGGACATCATTGCAGATGTCAGATGGTTGTTAACTGAAAGCAGAGAATACCAAAAAGTTTTTATCTATGTTTTGTCAACTATGCAAAGGCATTTGACTGTGGGGATCATAACAAATTATGGATAACACTGCAAAGAATGGGAACATCAGAGCACCTAATTGTACTTATGGGGAATCTGTACATGCATGAGGAGGCAGTTGTTCAAACACAACAAGGAAACACAACTTGATTTAAAGTCTAGAAAGGTGTTCTTCAGGGCTGTATCTTTTAACCATATCTCTTCAATTTTTGTCCCAAGCAAATAATTTGAGAAGCTGGACTTTATGAAGTAGAATGCAAAATCATGATTGGAGGAAGATTCATTAACAACCTGCATTCTACAGATGACACAAGTCTGCTAGCTGAAAGTGAAGAGAATTTGAAATATTTCCTGATGAAGATCAAAGATCACAGCCTTCAATATGGGTTGCGACTAAACATCAACAAAACAAAAATCCTTACGACTGGGCCAGTATGCAACTTCACAATAAATGGAGAAAAGATTGAGATTGTCCAAGGTTTTTGCTTTACTTGATTCTATAATCATCTCCTATGGAAGCCGCAGTCAAGAAATCAAAAGACACATTGCATTGGGAAAAGCTGTTGCAAAAGACCTCTTTAAAATATTGAAAAGTAAAGACGTCACATTGAAGATGAAAGGTGCACCTGACTCATGCTGTAGTATTTTCAGTGGCATCATATGATTGTGAAAGCTGGACATTGAATAAAGGAGACAGGAGAAGAATTGATGCTTTTGAATTATGGTGCTGGAGACAAATATTGGTTATACGATGGACCACCAAAAGAACCAACAGATCTGTCTTAGCAGAAGTGCAATCAGAGTCCTCCTTGGAAATAAAGATGGCTAGACTGCTTCTTATGTATTTTGAACATATAGTTAGGAGGAACCAATCATTGGGAAAGGATATCATGTTTAGGAGAGTGGCAGGTCAACAAAATAAAGGAAAGCCCTAAACTAGATGGATTGACCCAGTATCTGCAACAACAGGCTTAGACATAAATAAGATCATGTGCCTGGCACAGAATCCGGGGAGTGTTTTGTTCTATTATACACAGGGTCTCTTTGAGCCAGACCTGATTCAATGGCACCTACCACCACCAACAACATGCTTTCTGATTCCCTGTCAGGTACTTAAAATAGAAGGATATGAATTGTGAAAGCATATTTTTAAGCCACTAAAGATAGGGAAAGCTGCCATCAAGGTATAATATTTAGGGGATATAATTCCCCTTTTCCAGTGGAAAAGTGACCCCATGCTAGTTTACTAATAGCTCTCAGCAGATTTAAAGTCTAATATCTGCCCCTTCTAATATACGAAGAGGTTTTGAAACATCCTTCCCAAGGCATTCAGCCCTTTTGATTATTTGTTTAAATAAACTTTGTATTTCTTACTATTACTAGATTTATGGAAAAGTTGCAGCACAGTACCTATTCATCTGGCACTCATTTTGCCCTACTCTTAACATTTTACTTTCAGCATGATTTATTTCATCATAATTGATGAACCAATAACTGATACATTAATATTAACTAAACTTCATACTTTATTTAGATTACATTAGTTTTCCTTAATGTGCCTTTTATATCCCAAGATTCATTCAGGACATTGTATTACACTTATTCATCATGTCTCCAGGCTCCTCTGGGCTCTGACTGTTTTTCCTTGGACTTTGCTTGGTAGCAATGGTTTTGACAGTTTTGAGGCATACTGATGAGGTCTTTTGCAGAATGTTCCTCTTGTTGGAATGGGCCTGAGGCTTTACTGATTTTTAGACTGGAGTTATGGATTTAGGGGAGGAAGATCACAGATAAAGTGCCGTTCTCATCACATCACATTAAGGGCACCTACAATCATCATGACATTATTGTTGATGTTGACCTTGAACCTGGCTGAACTAGTATTTGTCAGGTTTGTACATTGTAAGGCTATTTTTTTCCTCCTCTTCAAACTGCACTCTTTAGAAGGGAGTCACTAAGTATAGCCCACACTAAAGAGATGGGGGAGGAACCCTCTGCATCAAGATGGTGTATTAGTCAAGTAATCTGACATGCTATGGCAGAGATATTGATTGAAAAAAACTTATGGGTTGAGAGATTGGTTG
Source organism: Pedetes capensis (assembly GCA_007922755.1). NCBI lineage: Eukaryota > Metazoa > Chordata > Mammalia > Rodentia > Pedetidae > Pedetes > Pedetes capensis. The sequence continues at coordinate 7,183 of VMDO01018121.1, forward strand.
GGGACTCACAGTTAGAGGATCACTCCATAAAGGTGGTGGGGCAGATGTGGCACTGGCATGCAGCAGGACTGATAGTAAGCAGCATTACATCTTTGCAATCAGGAAGCAGACAGTAAACAGAGCTGTGGGTCCAGGTATAAACCTCCAAAGATCCACTCTCAGTGACTCATTCCTGCCAAGCTAGGTCCCACCTCCCAAAGTTTCCACAGCCTACACAACAAGGATCACAAACTGGGGCCAAACATTAAAGCACATGCTCTTTGGGAGGCATTCTAGACTCAAACCATGACAGATAGTAATAATATTGAGGACAACCAACATTGTGGACATGTCTTATGGGCTTATTATATGTGAAGGGCTTTCCTACATATTAATTCACTTAATCCTCCCAACAACCACAAGGAGAAATCACAGCTCAGAGAAATGACTTGCCCAACATCACCCAGCCAGTAACTGTAAGGGCTCAGTCTCAAATGCAAGTCTCCTTTCTCTTGCATACCTGCTTCCCAACAATGAGGTTTCTAAATACTCTGCTTTGATCTATAGTTTGGTGTTTATATTTTCCGCCTAATGGATCACAAAATCTCAGTCTCAAGCCTTAGTATCATCTTATTAGGCTCCTATGTGACTTTGTTGAGGGTCTAGGCCTCTGGAGCTTAGGATAAGGCACCCCAATATGCCAGGGTAAACTTTGTGTCTGCTGTCACCTGGAACACTGTATGTGACTCAGAATTCAGCACAATCTTCTTAACCACGCTGTTCACAAATACCGGTCCTTCCATAAACACACAGTTTGTAACAGTGTTATCTTTTGTCAGCTTTTATCTTTTATCTGTGGTGTTATTTTGCAGTGAAGAATAACTGGCAGCTTTACTCTTTGAAAAGAAGACTAGCTCTCTTTCATCAAGAATGTGTTCTTCTATTTATTTCAGAAATCCCTTGAGAGAAAAGAGATGTTTTTCCTCATGAAAGTGTTGCAGTGAACATTCCTTAGAGACACATCTCTGTATGCTATTCATGACTCTCTGATTACCTCGTGTTTTTAGTATCTGTTCCCCTCAATTTGCATGGGTAATTGAGAATTCATAGCAGCCTCAACAGACAGGAAGGCACTTTCTCACTGAAGAATAATGACACCTGTCCCAGGTATTTGTGCAGGTTCATAGTCTTTCAGAGCCTCAAATGGCACAGAAGCACAAAAATCCTCAGCGTGTTTTTATTATAAAATATGAATTGGTAATGATAGGGTTTACCAGCCATGAAATGAATAAAGTAAATAGCCTGGGCTTTCCCTTTAATAACTGAATTCCTATTCTCAGGGAAGCTACAGGCTCATTCTGTGACTTAGTGAAGTCACTTCTGTTCATGCACCTGTCATTCCTTCCTAAAGACATATGGCTACTATAAACGAAACCACATTTCTCAGGCATTGAGTTGCCTTTTTGGGTATAACCACTATGGAGGTGGGAGTGTCATGCATTGCTGTGCTCCACACTTTTGAATAAAGCACAAAGAATGAAACAACAAAAAGCTCACCTCTAGAGATAAGATGCTTTGTTTGGGGAGGGAAAGGGGGGGGCTTAATCAATAACTCTAGCTTCCTCCTGATAATTGCAGTTTATTTCTAGGATCATGTTTACAGGTCTGACCTAGGTTATTGCATTGGGGCAGGATTTATCTAGTGTTTCCCAGAACAATAATAATGCTTGTAAATGGGCAAAGCTCTCCATGCCATGGATAGTTGAGAAAAGGCCAAAGAGCGCTCATAGTCCTGCTGGGAAGTCAGAGCTACCCAGCCAAAACTGTCCTTAATTGCTACAGCTACAAGAAGTAAAAGCTCCAGTTTCTAGGGAAATGAATGTTTAATGATAAGCTATGATAAGCATCTCTTTTCTCTCACTTGAAAGAATAGTTCGGGATGTCAGAAATACTCTGCTGAAGCAAAGATTTTGCTTCTGTTTCAGAGATCCCTTGAAATCAGATGAAATGCTTTGTGTGATTCCTCCCTAGGCTTCTTCCATTTCCAAACTTTGTAAATATTGGTGGAACAGAGAGGATTGTGGCTTAGATGCCTTTGGTTATTTTGGCCTCATCCGGCCACATGTGTGGACATGCTACTTCAGACTGCTCCTCCATAACAGCAGTGCTGTCCACTGAGGATGTCACTGTTGGATGGTGTTCAGTGCTCATGCTTCACGTGCCTTAATGATTCCTGCAGAAGCATCCCATTAGCCTCAAGGAAGAATATGCAGAGTAAGGATGGCAGAGCTGTGGAGTCAGAAGGGAAAAGGAGAGGAAGAGGAAAAACTTTGCAATATTGGGATCAGATTTTGCATCACAGCCCCTGGGAGGTTTTAAGTGTATATTGTAATTCTGTCATTTTACACAGCCTCCTTTTTAACATTGTAACTACTAATCTTATAGGCTTGTGTACAGTCCACTAATTATAAATGGAAACTTCTGAGAAAAAGGACATATTCAAGGGCTGACATGTTGTCAGAACCTGGAGTAGAAAAGAATGGTTTCCAGAAAGAACAGTGCTAAGTGAGCCACCCACCCTCTGAAGCTGCATTGCATCACCAGCAAGGGAAACTGTCCTTGTCTACCCTGTAACAGGGATGCCACTGGACAGGTACTTCCAATGTAAGAGCACAGCTGTAAGAGTGACAAAGATGTGCATTCAGCCCCTAGCTTTGCTGTTTCCTAACAGCAACCCTAAATATTGCCACTCTTCTCTGAACTTCTGGTGGATAAAAAGGCCAACTTTGATTTGACAACATATATAGATTAACTGTGTGATTTTTGCTTTGATGAAGGAGTATAAGATCTAAGGGGAAGACTTGCATTGCTTGGGAAAGCAAAATAGACATTTTAGGAGCTATATGGGGGGAAAAAATAAGAGGAATGACCAAAAATCTGAATAGCCAAGTAGAGGAAATCCTCAGAGAAAACCAAAATGTTTCACAGGGGGACTTAGCTTAAATTTTGCTGTATGGAACTGGGCGTGGTGGCGCATGTCTGTAATCCCAGCAACTTGGGAGCAGAGGCAGGGGGATCGCAAGTTCTAGACCAGAGGCAGTCTGTGTAATTTAACAAGACCCTGTCTCAGTAAAAAAAATTTAGTGAGACCCTGTCTCAAAAAGTAAAAAAATGAGCTGGAGTACAACTCAGTGGTACAGCACTTGCAAAGCATGTAAGCTCAAGGCCCTGGGTTCAACCCCCAGGGACCGCAAAAAAAAAAAAAAAGTATATATATGTATGTATGTATGTATATATAATATATATGTTATATATATGTATACATATATATGTATATATACACATACATATATAATATACATATATGTATATATATATACACTTTTTTTTTTGCCATCTCTGGAGGTTGAACCCAGTGCCTTGAGCTTGCATGCCATATATATATATATATATATATATATATATATATATGGCTGTATGGAATGAGGTATAGCATTTCCACCATTCCATATGAAGCCTTCAGTGAAGAGCTCTTTAATTACTAATGCTTTGGAGATTTGTGTGTGTGTGTGTGTGTGTGTGTGTGTGGTGACAAGCAATGATGTTCTGAAACTGGACAGGGCTTCAGGCAGGCATGAAGAAAGAGGAATTAGGGCACAGGTAGTCTGTTCACAGTGTGTGTAATAGATGCTGGCATGTACCAGGCACTCAGTAACAGCCAATATTACCATCATGCTCAAAAACCCCTGAGATCCTTGATACGACTTGGAAAAGCAATGCATGTTCCTGCACTAAAAACTATTCAGTGACAGCATAAATTTTGTGGTTATCCTTTTAACAGATTTCTAAAACTATCAAGCAAATACTGTTTGTCATGTGCCTACTACTGTGTTAAGCACAACATTGAGATAAATCAGTATCTACTTCTATAATGTATTCATTACCTTAGCTATCTGCTTACAGACATACCTAAATTGCCTTCTAAGAAGTGACCACCTGGGTGGAGAGAAACTTAAATAATGCAGGGAAAGCCATGAGGATGAAAGACAGAGGAGAATCTTCTCAATCATGTTGGATAGCTTTCCAAAGCATTCCCATTTCACATGGTAAAACCAAAGTCTTTTCTATGAAACACAAATTTTAAATGACTTGGCTCTTGGTTTGATCCTCTGCCCCTTGGTACCTCCAGTTCATTCAAGCTGGCCTCTTTCCTATTCAGAACAGAATCAGAAGTAATCCCACATTCCCTCTGCCTCAGAACCTCTGCATTTGCTGTTCCTTTGCCTGGAACACCCTTCCCTCTATATCTGGGCAGTGTTTTCTCCTACATCTTTCCAGAATCTCAAATGTCATCTCAGACATCCCTTCCTGACCACTATGTACAACAGCAACCCTGAGTCCCAACAGTCTATACTTTATCCTGCAATTTTTCTTCACAATTTTTATCTCTCCATGATATATTATTTGCTTGCTTTTTTGTTTTGCTATTTTCTTCTCATACCCAATAAGATGAAACTACTATATGAACGGAAAGTCTTCAACATACTGAACTCCCTGCTCCCAAGATGGCACCACTTAAAAGTTTGATCATATTTCACAGCAACACCCTAAATGTTCTGTCAAGGGGCTATGTAAAATTTTAAAAAGTTTCATGAAACAGTACTTTTACTACCTGTGATATACAGATATTTTCTATTGTATTTTATTCTTTTTAAAAATTGTTAGCAATGATCTACCTCTGAATTACAAACCACAGACCTAGAACAATTCCTGGAAAACATGAGGCATTCAAACAATAAAGGTTGCTGTTTGTAAAAATGATTATACACTACTGACCTTGATCAGAGAAAACATTCTTCAATGAAAAGAGATGTGGTTGATGGATGGTGAGATTTGGGGACAGCAGGTACCAAGTCTGGCCCAAAGGGGCTCGTTAGGGGAAACCCTGGATGTGTTGGAAAAGTAATTTGAGCCCAGGTTGTTGCACATTAGACATAATAAGAGAGTTCTTTTATTAATTCCGACAGTGGTAATAGCTACATTCCTACATGACTTAAATCCACAAATTTTTAAAAGATCTTACAGAGTTTAGGTCTTATATAGTTACTACTAGATCTATAATAATGTTCTTTTTGTTTCAAACACTGAAACAAGAGGTTATATAAGAAAAGGAATGCCAGGCGTGGTGGTGCACACCTGTAATCCCAGTGACTCCAGAGGCAAAGGCAGGAGGATCACAAGTTCGAGACCGGAGCAGTCTGTGTAATTTAACAAGACCCTGTCTCAGTAAAAAAAATGGGCTAGGGGTTCAGCTCAGTGGTACAGTACTTGCAAAGCATGCAAGTGCGAGGCAATGGGTTCAACCCCCAGTATGGAAAAAAAAATTGGAAAACCAAATTTCTTTTTTCTTTCTTGAGACAAGGTTGAACTGTGTAACCCAGGATGGACTTGAACTCAAGATTCTCCTGTCTCAGGCTCCCAAATGCTGGGATTGCAGTTGTGTACCACAATGCCCAGTTTCAAATACTAGTTTTGAGTAAGCAGTTATTTAGAAAAGAGGCAGGGGGAGGAAAATAAGGAAGGGTAATGGGAAGGTGAATATAATCAAAGTACATTATATGTTTGTGTGAACATGTCACAGTGAAACACATTATTTTATAGAATTAATTGTTGTTGTTAGGTGCCATTGAGTCGGTATTCCACTCATAACAACACCATGTACAACAGGAGAAACATTATTGTCAGTGCTTCTCTGCTATTCATAGGATTTTCAATGGCGGATTGATTTTTGGGAGTGGCTTGCTGGTCGTCTCCCAAGCCTACAGCACCTGGTGTTCCCAGGCTATCTCCCATCCAAGTACTAACCAGGCCCAACCCTACTTAGCTTCTGAGATCTGACAGGATCGGAAGCCACCGTGCTATGGCTGCAGGCAGTAGAATTAATAGACACTAATAAAAAACTACTTTTGAAAAAAGTTTTCTATTATAATCTTAATTTAGTGAACAAATTAATGCTGAGTACATGCTTCTTAATTCTAGAACCTAACCATGGTAACATATCAAGTCAACTTTTAAATTATCTAGTATTTAAAAAATTATTTTTTTTTCACAACTGATTTCTCAGAAAGTCAGACAAACAATTTAGTTTTGGTTTGGTGGGGTGGACCTTTCTTGTGATTAACTTCATTTTGATTTGGTCTGTTGGGCCTGGCGTACAAGTTGTTGTTGTTAGGTGCCGTCGAGTCGTGTCCGACTCATAGTGACCCTCATAGGGTTTTCAATGGCAGATTGTTTTGGGATTGCCTTGGGAGTGGGTTGCCACATCCTTCTCCCATTTTTGCAGTGCTGGGAATTGAACTCAGGACCTCAGAGACTGCAGAGCAGTGCTCTACCAACTGAGCTAAATCCCAGCCAAGGTGTATAAGTAGCTAAATCCAAATCAATGGCCTCCTATAAATTTTGTGTACCAGGCAGAAACATTAGATAGGAAGTGGAATCAAGTTTATAAACAGTCTGGACTCAAATTCAAGGTGCCACTTAACACTGAGCATGCTAACCTAACCACCTTTCCAACATCATAGCTACATCATACATTTCTTGGGTCCTTCTCGATTGTTAGGATATGCTCATTTTCAAGCATGAGAAAATATCAAAAAGAAACCCTCTTTCTTTTCCCACCTAATCTTCAGTAGGAGGTTATAGGGGGCAGTGGTCTCAGGCTACTTAGGCATGGATGAGTCTAGAAGATCCTTAATAGCATGCAGCATGTGCCACATGCAGTTCTGGACTCCAGGAGCACTGGAAGAGCACCACTGGGCAGAAAGAGTTTATTATCTTCTCATTACTACAGCTAGCTTGTCAGAAATTGTGAAAAATACGTAGAATCTAGTGATACAATACAACATTCTATGATAAAGTTCAATCTAGCCTTCACTTTGGCTTCAAAGCCTGATTCTCCTTTCCTGCCACTGTCTTCAACAGACTAAATAAATGAAAATATGAGTAATCACCAAATGGGCTAGTTTTAGCTGGCATGATGAGGAAGTACTCTGCTTTAACCTTCATATGGAAAGTACCTTTGAAATGACCAATCTGCTTTTGTTCTGTTTTTCTTCAGCCCTTTTCTGTCTATAAAGGCAACCTTCTCTGCTTAGCTCATTGGAACACTCTTTCTATAATATGCAATGAGGTGTTACTAGTTTCCATAATAGCACATAGAAGCCAATTAAGGTATTTAAGCTAAATCAAAAAAGAAACTTTTCATCAGAGCCACAGAATTTAATAGGACTTTTTGAGGAGAAACTATTTCTTTTTATGTAAATCCTGAAATAGATTTATAAATCATTTCTATAATATCAGTGTATTCATGTATATATATATATATCTTTTTACAGAAAGATGCTTATCTATAAGCAGTTATCGCTAAACAATTTCTTTGCTCTTTTGACTCAGTTATGTATTACAGGCATCTTTCTCTATTTAATCACCTTCAAATGATGAATATACTGAATGGATACACTAGGATTAATACAACCAATCCCATTGCTTGGCATGTGAATAGATTTCAATTTTCCATACTACAAAACAACACTGCATTATTAATCTTTGTACTTAAATCTTTGTTCATACCCTTAATTATTTTCATATGGCTAAATTCCTAATATTGTATTAATGTTAAAGAGTGATTGATATTTCTGAAACTTTTGACTTTTATTATCAAAAAAACCTCTAATTATGCCAGTATACACATTTAGAAGTTTTACAGTCTCTTTTAGGATATTTGGGTAAAAGGGAATAACACTTAGAGTAATCAACAATATTTTCCTTTTTCTCTCATAGATACTTGACCTAGATTTATTGTTCTCTTTTTGTTGTAGTAAATTTTACCTCACTAAACATAGATGGGCTGGGATTTAGCTCAGTGGGTAGAGCGCTGTGCTGCAGTCTCTGAGGTCCCGAGTTCAATTCCCAGCACCACAAAAATGGGAGAAGGGCCTGGCAATTCACTCCCAAGGTAATCCCGAAACAGTCAGCCATTGAAAACCCTGTGAGGGTCGCTATGAGTCGGATACCGACTCGACGGCACCTAACAACAACAACAACAAACATAGACAGTAGTGAATAAGTGGATTAATTTGTCTTTTTGAACATGTATGTTCATTGGAAGCTTTATTTTACATCTTGATGATGTAAGACTTTAAAATATACATTTCACTTTTTGGTTGCATAGTAGTATACACTACACAGTTCAATTCTTAAAACTTAGGCTTGAATGATGGAAAAATTCTTGGCACACAATGCTAAGATTGGTACTCCTTGTATAGAATTGAAAGCCTTGTGTTTTAGGCAGTTATTCCCTTAAATAGTTGATTATAACCTGTATTTGAATGTAAACTCACTCCTTTAACCCCTCATTTTTCTTTTTGAAGAACTATGTCATGCTTAAAATCTAATTTTAGCAAATTTTTAAAAAACCTGAATTTTTATGTCCAAAAGTGCTTTAGCATTTAAAGTAGTCCTGGTAAGCTATATAAACTATATAAACTATATAAACTATCATTCAGGAAAAAAAAGTATCTGAAGCCCTTGTGGTGCTAGCCATTATAGTAGGTATTGAAACTCTACAGGTGGTGCTCTGCAAAAAGAGCGGGGTGTAAGAACAAGTGTGAGAATATATGAGGTACTGCGGTAGTTAGTCCAGCCTGCAGCTGTAGCCCTGTGGCATCCGATCCGTCAGATCTCTGAAGCTAAGCAGGGTTGGGCCTAGTTAGTACTTAGATAGGAGACCACCTGGGAACACCAGAAGCTGTAGGCTTGGGAGAAGGACCTGGCAACCTCCTCCCAAAAATCAATCTGCCATTGAAAACCCTGTGAACGGCAGAGAAGAACTGACAATACTGTTTCCCCTGTTGTACACAGGGTCGCTATGAGTCGGATACCGACTTGACAGCACCTAACAACAACAACAACAACAAGTATTTAAAAAACTAATAGCATCCCCTTACATTGCCTACATTGATTGTTAGATTCATTCCACTTTAAGACTTATTTAAAAATGAAAAACTGTGTTGAAGTGTGGGTAATAGTTCTTTATATATATATTAATCCTCTATGAGACAAATTGATTAGGAATTCTTTAACTACATATATTAGGCCAAACATAAAAAAACTGATATTTTTATAAGTAAAAAATGTTTAAATATTGACAACTTCATATCATTCCACTTAATGAGAGAACATAACCTCGCTAGTCTAAGCATAGTTTTATTTTTCTCACATACAAAAAATAAGAGCTCAATGGCCACTACTATTAAGTAGAAAGTTCACTAGCAAGACTGACATCTCAGTAATTATCTAGGTTTTACTCTCATGCTAATTTCCTCATAGTTGTAAGATGGCAGCTGCGGCACCTAGCACTGTATCCTTTTTTTTTTTTTTTTTTTTTTTTTTTTTTTTTTTTTTTTTTTTTTTTTTTTTTTTTTTTTTTTTTTGCTGTACTGGGGGTTGAACTCAGGTCCTTGCACTTGCATGCTTTGCAAGTGCTGGACCACTGAGCTGCACCCCCCAGCCCATTTTTTACTTTTTGAGACAAGGTCTACCAAGTTATGCAGACTGCCTCTGGTCTCAAATTTGGGATCCTCCTGCCTCTGCCTCTCAAACTGCTGGGATTACAGGCTTGCGCCACTGTGCTCGGCTCTGCACTGTATCTTTATTTAAAACCGGAAGACGGGAGAAGGTAGGAGAGTCACAGTTTTGTGGAGAGGAAGGAGATTAGCCAGAATTCCCCAGCATACTTCTACTTTAAGCCCACTGTCCGGCAGTATAATATTTCCCATGGCTAGTCTTAGACACCAAAGAAGCTGGAAAAATAACTAACTTCTCTTTGTCAGATATAAGAAACAAAGAAGTTTGAAATGAATGAAATATTAGACAAATAACTTGACTATCATGATAAATACTACTTTATCATCTCCAATTTGCAGATGAAGAAAGGGAGACCTTAGAAGGCATTGCTTTTCTGTTCTCTCACATACACTAATGGCAGTACTGGCATTTGAACCAGGTGTATTCTGCCTCTTGAGGCTGAGCTGTTAATTACCATGCTACACTATATAATTTCACCCATGATTACCATTTATATGAGTATTTTTAAATCATAAAATCTTAATGTAAGTTGATTGTATAGTCATTTCCATCTTAAGGGTAAATCATTAAGAAAAAAGTTACTGATTTGACTACTGAGTTTCTCCCTCTTCTGTCCATCTTTCATTATTGAGCCCAAAAGTAGTGAAAATTTCAGAGATATATAGATAGTGAGAGAAACCAATTCATGGTCATATTTGGAGGGAGGAAAGGATGGAGGGTAGGAAGATAGAAAAAAGTTTACAGAGCTTTAATAAGAAGCTCATGTAAACTTAGCATAGAAGGGACAATTTAAGGAGTGGAAAGAAGGAGGGAGAGATCCAGCAAAAGGAAGCAAAGATGAAGCAAGATGGGAGGGGGAGGAGGGCCAGCAAGGAGCAAGAAAGGAGAGAGAGATCAACCTCAAAGTAAACAGCCCAACTTTAATAGTTTGGGAAATAATAATAATAATACCAATAATACCAAAGGATGTCAATAATGCAAACGGACTAGATTACTCATGTAATACTGCTGAGAATGTAAAAAGACAGATCACTATAGAAAAAAGTTTGGACTTAAATCAAAATTGGGATGCATGTATGTAGATAAATATTTCCACAAAAAGATGTACAAATAGAAAGGAGGCCATTGGTGGGGGGGATGGGGGAGGAGGGGAACAAAAGGATAAGGGGGAAGTTATGTGAGCAATGTACAATGAAATGCATATATGGAAATGTCACAATGAAATACATGTCAGAATGAAACCCATTAAGGTGTACATTTAAAACTTCCAATAAAAAAGGAAGATAGAAAAAAGAAAAGGAATGAGGGAGGAAGGAAGAAAGGGAGAAATTGAGGCAGACAGTCAATACTTAAGGGCGGTTGCTAGTTGAACAAAACCAGCTTGTCCAGGTTAATTGGCAAGCCAACAATTCCAGGTTCCTGTTTTTTAAAAAAATGAGACAGGGAGCATTCCAGTGGTTTATGTTCCTGTTTTTTGTTTGCTTGTTTGCCTTTTGGTTTTTTTTGTTTGTTTGTTTCCTCAGGGGCTAACTTGAGACATTAGCTGAACAGGCAGAGGGACCTCACCTCCCAGTTCAGATCTATGTGTGGCTAGAACACCATCAAGGGGCTGGAATCGGTGGCTAACCTGAGGACTGTTTTGTAGGACTCCTTTCATTATCCATAGATTGAAAGGTAGGATCCCAACCAGGAAGGAATAATAAGGAATAGTGACAAGAACACTGGTACAAAAAGCCACAGGACTGTTCCAGCTCTGTCACAATGACCTTTCTTCCTCTGGGTCCCAGCTTCCTGCTGGGGATAGTGAAGATGATCCCAGTTTTGATATTCTGCATGAGTTGGAGTTGTTTGATTTCAGGCACCTGAAACTCATAGCCAATTCAAAGAATAGAAAAGAGAGTTAAAGAACCAGGTTTTAGAAGGGACAAAAGTAACAGTGCTTATGGCATCTGAGGTCCATAATGATGATCATTTTATTTGGCAAGACTGTTTTCAGGCTACTAGTTGTTATTGTTAGTTGCCATCAAGTCAGGTCTGACTCATAGCCACCCTACATAGAATGGAACAACAAAACACTACACGACACTGTGCCGTGACCAATATTATGTCACTTTGTCACCACTTCTCGGCTATTCATAGGGTTTTTGATGGCTGATTTGTTTCAGGAGTGGGCTGCCAAGTCCTTCTCCAATTTTTTGAGGGGCTGTTGATTGAACCCAGGACCTCAGAGAGTGCAGACCAGTACTCTACCAACTGAGCTAATCCCCAGCCTGGGCTTTTAGTTACAGTCTAGTAAATAAGCATTGGATTAACCCAGGGTGAATATTCAAGATCTCTTGGCAGGGAAGGACAAGGGCCTGACTGATTATTTCACCAAAAAACAAAAATAAAACAACAACAACAACAACGGAACACCCTATGATTAGGGAGGACTCATTCGCCAAAAACTTTCAAGTAGCAGAAGAAAAAGGAGCAGGCATTGAAGGAATAAAAACCATAGATAATCAGCCACATGATCTAACTCTGGCTTGACCTAGTTGGTCAAGTTTGATTTGTTAATAAGTCCAAAAACTTCCACTTACTAAAGCCTCTTCCACATGTCAAAAATTTCACAGGGTACATTCAAATAATTTTTTATTAATCTTCACATATTAAATGTTTGCTGTCCATGTTTTTTAGAGGGGCTAATGAGGTTAATTTACAAGCAGATGTCTATGAGGAATCAATCAGCAAGTCATTTATTGGCAGCTCTGAACACTCCGATGCCCCCATATCCTCCATCCTCTTTCCAACCTAACCTCTTTTTAACTGTTTAAGTGCTTTTCTTTGGTACTGTACAATTAGAATATCAGGATAGCATTTCTTGAGAAAATTAATGACATTATTTCCTCAAAAGAATCAGGTAATTGACCCCAACTCTATTGCTTTTTGTTTTCCCACCTATTCTTAAAGTCCCTCAGAGTTTGTCTTTGTACAGACATATCACCATTCTAATTTCTATACCATGTAACTCAATAAAGACAACAATAAGAGCACCTCTGTAAGGGGGTGATAACTAGATATTTTATTATTTAGTCCTGAAATAAAGATCTATTAGCACTGAAACGTAGTCAATTGGCATTCAAATGCAGTAAGTTAGCACAGCATTTTAATAATTCACACAAAGTCCTCAGGTGCTTTGTCCATGAGAATAATTAACATCCTCTGCATCTGTGCGCTTGGCAATCTTCTCCCAAAGCCTCTTGATTTGAATTATGAAAATACATTTCCATGTGCTCCTTGCCAACACAGAGCTGTAAAACGCATCAGTAGGATTCCAAGGCTTGAGCTAATCTTAGCATGGGCCCATGTGAATCCTCCTTATTCCTTTTACAGATCACAGTGTAGGGTTCTGTGCTATTTCCATGATTTTAGGAAAGAAATCCTCTCTTTATCTTGGAGACATCCTGTCTCCATTACTTTCCAATTTCTTACAGAATATTAACAGACTAGAAAAGAATGTAACTTTAATTTTGAACTCACTGGTGATGTGGGCTCAACAATCTGGCCCTGCCAAACAGAAGCTCCCGCCAAACTCAGTGATGTACTATTCCCATAACTCTTACTTTTTTCCAGTCTTGGTGTTTGTTCAAACCTTTTCTTGGCCTGTCAGAGAGGTCTTCCCCTTTGTCCCTGAGGAGCTTATTAAAATAAAGATTCCTGTGCCCCAGCAAGAAAAATTCTGCTTCAATTGGTCCAGGGTGGAGCTCAAGAATTTGCATTTGTAATAAGCCACAAGGTGTTGCTGCCGCTCTTGGTCTAAGACCATAATTTGAATACTGCTCTTGCACACGTTATAGTTGAACTGCTTTTGGACGTCAATTCTGGATATGGTTTTAAGATGAGGATTTTACAAAATAAGATATAACCAGTCTAGAGGTGTGAATGAAAGCATATCCATACACGAAAATGTACACTGTGTCACTTCCTGTGCTATTGTAATTTAAAATGAACTATGGAGCATGTAACATGAGGAAACTGTAGAGAGGAAAAAATGAAGGAAAACAGAAATAATTTCAGAAGGTCTTTATAAAAACAGTAGTGATATGAAGCTTCTATTTTGAAGGTTGCACGAGGGACAGGTGATAAAGTCTCCAACCTTCCTAAGATTGAAATTTAAGATGATATCTCTACTCCTTAGGACCCTTAAAGGGCTACAGCTTTTTCAAATCCAAGGGTAATTGAAAATCAATCCACTGCTCAGGACACACCAACACGGAAAGAAGGTGGAAAAGAGAATGAATAAACATTTCCTGGATATTTCCTAATTCCAGGTTTGTATTTGTGTGGATTTCTGGCCAAATTCATATTGCCTATAGGGCTGGGATTTAGCTCAGTTGGTAGAGTGCTGCGCTGCAGTCTCTGAGGTCCCGATTTCAATTCCCAGCACCTCAGAAATGGGAGAAGGGCCTGACAATCCACTCCCAAGGCAATCCCGAAACAGTCAGCCATTGAAAACCCTATGAGGGTCGCTATGAGTCGGATACCGACTCGAAGGCACCTAACAACAACCTAATATCATATGAAATACCTCATAAAAGGATTAAAAAGGCCCCAGATTGGTAGTATTCCCAATATGCTGTATACGTAGTACACTCAAAGAAAAAAACTATTTCTGTCTGAGGGAATGCAAACTTAAGTCAAGCTGTACCCAAATTAGTACAGATAAATTTACAAGGAATATGAACTCATAGTTCAACATGTACACATGCATGTACATACATAAAATTCACATGGAGATAAGGCAACATGAAAAAAGAACCAGAAGAAATAAAGGTGGGAAAATAATACAAAGACCTGCATGGTTTTGGAATTATCACTGAGGCAAATTAAAAATACAACTCTTTTTTATGCTGGGCACCATGGTGCACACCTTTAATACCAGCAACTCTGGAGGCAGAGGCAGGAGGATCGCAAGTTCGAGACCAGAGGCAGTCTCTGTAATTTAGCAAGACCCTGTTTCAAAAAAAATCTTAAAAAAATGGGCTGATGGTGCAGCTCAGTGGTACAGTACTTGCAAAGTATGCAAGCATGAGGCCCTGGGTTGAACCCCCAGTACCATAAAAAAAAAATAAATAACTCTTTTTATATGTTTTTTTAAAAGTAATGAGAAAGCAATATTGTTGTTGTTGTTGTTGTTGTTAGGTGCCATCCAGTTGGGTCCAACTTATAGCAACCCTATGTGCAGCAGATCAAAACACTCCCTGATTCTGTGCCAGGCACATGATCTGTTTTATGTTTAAGCTCATTGTTGCAGACACTGTGTCAATGCATCTAGTTGATGGTTTTCCATTTTTTTGTTGATCTGCCACTATCCCAAACATGATGTCCTTCTCCAGGGATCAGCCCTTCCTAACATGTGCAAAATGTGTAAGACACAGTCTAGCCATCCTTGTTTCTAAGGAGCACTCTGATTGCACTTCTTCTAGGACAGATCTGTTGGTTCTTTTGGCAGTCCATGTTATATTCAATATTTGTCTCCTGCACAATAATTCAAAAACATCAATTCCTTTCTTGTCTCTCTTATTCATTTTCCAGGGTTTTTTTTTTTTTAACATTGGAGTTTGAAGCCAGAGCCTTGCACTTGCATGCTTTGCAAAAGCTGTACCACTGAGCTGCACTCTCAGCCCATTTTTACACTTTTTGAAACAGTGTCTTGCTAAATTATGCAGACTGCCTCTGGTCTCGAATTTACAATCCTTTCGCCTCTGCCTACCGAGTCCCTGGGATTACAGGCCATCACGCCTGGCTCCATTTTCCAGCTTTCATAATCATATGATGCAACTGAAAATTCCATGACATGAGTCAGGCACACCTTTGTCTTCAATAAGATGTCTTTACTTTTGAACACTTTAAAGAGGTCTTTTGCAACAGCCTTTCCCAGTGCAACGTGTATTTTGCTTTCTTGGCTGCTGCTTCTATGGGTATTGATTACAGAACCAAGTAAACCAAAACCTTGAACAACCTCAATCTTTTCTCCATGTATCATGAAGTTGCATACTGACCCCACGGTAAAGATTTTTGTTTTGTTGATGTTGAGATGCAAGCCATACTGAAGGCTGTATTCTTTGATCTTCATTTGTAAATGTTTCAAATCCTCTTCACTTTTCAGCATGCTGAGTTTTGTCATCTGCATAACACAGGTTGTTAATCTTACTCCTAGAGGTTATTAGCTTAGTAATATGCCCTCTCAGAGCTTCATAGAGTAGCTCTTTTCTCCAAAAGAGTTATTTCCTTGCAAAGTTAAATATTTAAGGAAAATTCTGAAGGATCTTGTCTCTGTTATTCCTGGACACATATCTTCTAATCCTAAAGATTTCCTTGAGAACTCTGACCTCAGCTGCTAAGTCACTTGGCAATAGAAGAGCAAGAATGGATAGATGCATGTGTTTATAAAAAATCTAAAGCTTTATAGTTGTTAAAAATAATACTTTTTATGGAATTGAATTTATAAATAAGAAACTTTAAACTTTGGCTCCATAGGCATGTAAGGCACCCATCACTGGGTTTGGGGGAAGAAATCTGGCAACTTAGGCAACATAAAGTATTTTCATATTTCAGGAAAGAGAATCCAGAAATTTCATTAGATCCTCAAATGTGCTCAGGCCCATGACCCCCCGAAAATTATAGAAAGACTTGTTTCTAAAAGTTTTCTTTTAAAAATGGGAACCCAAGGGCCTGAGATTTAAAATAATTTGCCTAAAATCATGTTCTCCATTCAGAATACCAGCCATGCCTCAGGAGGAAAGTTTATCCATTCAGAGTTTGGTGTTGAGTTAAGGCAATTAAAGAGTGGGTTATATTTCCTGCTGTGATGTCTTAACAGATGAGAACATCTCTGAAATTTTTCAGGCTTCCTCAATAATTTGTCTTCCTGAAACCTCATAAATAACACTCATTTCTTTCTGCTTTGCCGGACATAATTATACCAATGCAGAGTTCCCCCATTATATTTGGAGTATTCCATAGCTCAGTCATCCAAGCCTGTACCCCAGATGGGTCCTAAATCTCCATCCTCCTGTAGGCAACAGACACTTGTCAGTGTTTGTATAAGAAGCCAAACCAAGGGTCTGTCTTTGACAATATTTCAGAATTGAGCAGAAAACTCTGGTATACATGTTAAGGCTGTGAGAATGAAGAAGTGTCATACCACAGAGACACCTGCGTCTCCATGTTCAATGCAGCACTTTTCACAATACCAAAAATATGGAATCAACCAAAGTGCCCTTCAACAGAAGAATGGTTAAAAAAAAAACTATGGTACATATACACAATGGAATACTACTCAGCAATCCAAAAAATGAAATAAGGCCACTCACGGCAAAATGGATGGAATTAGAGAAAATTATTTTAAGTGAACAAACACAAGCTCAGAAAGAGAAATACCACATGTTCTCACTCATATGTGGGATCTGAATCAAAGTTGTAAGAAGGAAAAAATCCTATACAAAGGTCGGAACATAAATTTAAAAAAAAAGCTAAGGTTGGTATTATTATAGATGGTCTAGAAAATGCATGTAATAGTTCTGACAAGGTAAAAAAAAAAGTTCACTGCAGGAAAAGTTTCTATTGTAAACAGAACTGGAACCCAAGGATATATAGAAAAATATTACCATAAAAAGACAAGTAAATGGTAGAATAGTCTTTGATGGAGGGTAGGATGGGAGGAAGCATACAAGAGGGTAAGGGGGAACCTATATGAATAGTGTACAACAAAATGCATATATGGAAATGTCACAATGAAAAGCATGTCAGAATGAATCACATTAAGGTGTACATTAAAAATTTCCAATAAAAAAATAAGTGTCTTCCCCAAAGAGTTATACTTCATTAGTTTGCAATTAGCATTAGAGATACCTGACAAAGTAAGAAATTTTCCACAAGCCAATTTTCAAGTGTGGTTTTGTAGAACCACCATGAACTGGGTTTGCTACTTGCTTACAGTGGGGCCTGAGCAGATCACTCAAGATCTTTGAGCCTGTTAATCATTTGTTCAATAAAATGGAATCACCTTTAAAGTATAATGTGGATGGTTTTGTGTAAACCTTAGCATTGGACAAGGTCCTTGTTTCACTGACTATCTAATGAAAAATGGTTTTGCTATTAGGAATCATGCTCCATGAAACATATATGCTGTATGTATAGTGTGCCTATTGACCACTTAGAATTAAAAGTGTAGAAATAGGCATGATCCACTATAAAAGCAATTATACTATTTATCTTACAGTGTTGTTATAATGAGTCATTAAGTTATAATGACTGAGCTTCCACTAAGGCTGAGAATAACTTTTAGTTACCTTTATATGCAAGTTCTACCAGTAGCCATTTGTGTGATATTGACTCTCCGGACATCTCCTTCATGATCTATAAAATAATAGTAGCCATCTTATAGAGTTGTGAAGATTAAATGAGTAAATATAATATGCTTAGCAATGCTGATAAGTTTTCAATAAATATTATTTTATCATGACCATATTTAATGAATAATGCTTAGATCGATAGACAGATAGATAGTTTGCTTATTGAGATGAGATCTCACTATGTTGCCCACACTGGCCTGGAACTTGCTTTTGGCCATTTTGGCTTCAAACTCATTATCCTCCTGACTCAGCCTCCCTTGTGCTGGGATTACAGGAATGCACCACTGTGCCTAGCCATTGTATTTTTAAATTGATTAATATTGAACAATCAGGTTGGCATCTGACATAATAGGTGCCTTATTTTGAATGAATGAATGAACTAATTTGGTGTTTGGCACATGGCAGGTTCTTGAAAAACTTTGGTATGTATGACTCTGATGGAGGTTTTAATGGTCCTCTGTATCAGAGAGCATGACTGGAAGGGCTGGAGAAAACCTAAGGAAAAAGTGGCAGGGGAAGAGTCTAACTGTTTTGTAGGGAAGGCTCCAGCCCTTGAAAGCTCTCCAACCCTGAAAGCCCTCTTCTGTTATCTCTCTGGCCTTGGGCACAGACCCTGTAGTATATACTCTGTCTACATGGAGACTCTGTCTATATGCAGTGAGCAAGACATGCTAACATAAATAATAAATAGCCCTTTCCTGTCTCATAAGAAAACATACTTTAATCCACTTTCCCCCTGACTCATAAAAATGCTTAATGTTATGATAAAAGCCTAATAAAAAGAGCTTGAGACACCAATTCCAGGGCAGTGCACTCAAAGGCCCTAGCCCCTCCTCAGTCTCTCTGACACCAAATCTTGGTATGGAGTAACCTTTTGTCTGTGGGACAGCTGGGATAGTCCTCACTTCTCCTTGCCCTCTCTTTGCTCTCTAATCCTCCTTCTGAGGAACCAGTGATAGAAGAGACTCCTGAAAATACTAGGACAGCTCTTCTCTGGGTCCTCCCTGAACCATTCAGAAAATGTTTAGCTAAATGAAAGGGCTGGAAATAGAGAAGAGCACCGAGACACATGATCACAATGGAGAAAAGAAAACATGGAATGAAAGACACTAGCATATTTTTATCCCCAACCATAGACAGATCTCTTTGGGCTCTCCAGTGTTAGGGTTTGCATATGAAATATCTCCTATGGGGTCATATGGTGAACACTTTGTTCCTAGCTGGTGGTGCTATTCTGGGAGGTTCTGGAAACTTTAGGAGGTAGGACCTAGCTGGAATAAGTAGGTCACTGGGGACATGACTTGAAGGTCCCTGTTCTCTTTCTTGCTCTCTGATTCTCTGTCCACCATGAGATGAAGAATCTCTGCCAAAAGCTTCTGCCATGATGTTCTTCCCAAGTATGTGGGGCCCAGCAACCATGGAATGAACCCTCTGGAATCATGAGCCAAAATCTTTCCTCTCTTAGGTTGTTTTTGTCAAGCATTTTGGCATATCAATGATAAAATTAACTACTAAACCCAGGTATATTCTGATGAGCTGGAGACAGAGAAGCCCTTTCCAAACCATGACTTCCCACCAGTTCTCTATTTCTTGAGACTGAGAGAAAGGAGTTAATGATACATTGATTGCATATAGATTCTCTTGGTGGCTGCGTAAACTTGGATGGTTACACGAATATGTGTGTGCCTCATTCATCTCTAAATTGGGAATAAAAATTGTGCTGCCTGGTAGCATCATTTTGGTGGTTAAATATGTTAAAACATGTAATGTGCTAAAAAGAACACTTGGTATATAGTAAGCTGATAATATTAGCATCAATGAATACTAGCTCTAAAAATTACTATTTTATTCAGCACACAGGATTTTTGAGTATCATTCAGGAAGAGTCTCTCACTACATATGGAATGGTTAAGCCAGGCACTATGGCACAAACCTACAATCCCAGCAACTCAGGAAGTTGAGGCAAGAGGATAGCAGGTTCAAGATCAGAGACAGCCTGCATAACTTAGTGAGAGCCTGTCTCAAGATTAAAAAAGAAAAAAAATTAAGTGGTATGAGAGTACAGCTCAGTGATGGAGCACTTGCTCAGCATGAGCAAGGCCCTGGATTCAATGCCCCAGTACTTTTTTTTTAAATGTTATACCTTGGAGTTAAAAGTCACGAGTTCAATTCCTGCATGTCCAACTCACTAGGGAATTAACTTTGGTCAAGTGGGTTCCTTGTTTGAGTTTTAATTTCAAAAACATCTAGTATTGGATAAGTTACCATTTCCCTTCCTCACTGGATCCTATGAGTGCCAAAGAAGAGTGGATGACAAGTACTTTCAAAACTGTGATAGGCCAGGCACTGTGGTGCACACCTGCAGTCCCAGCAATTCAGGAGGCTGAGGCAGAGAATTGTGAGTTCAAAGTCACAGGTAGCGTGTACAATTTAGCAAGACCATATCTCCAAAAGCAAACAAAAACACAAGGTCTAGGGGTGCAGCTCAGTGGTAGAACACTTGCCTAGCATGTGTGAGGCCCTGGGTTCAATCTCTGAGAGGAAGGAAGGAAGGAAGGAAGGAAGGAAGGAAGGAAGGAAGGAAAAGAAAGAAAAAGAAAGAAAAAGAAAGAAAGGAAAGGAAAGGAAAGGAAAGGAAAGGAAAGGAAAGGAAAGGAAAGGAAAGGAGAGAAGTTAAATTGGGAAGGGTTAGGCAAGTGCTATTGCTATCTCCCAGTCAGGTGGCCTCCCTCCATGTGCCTCTGCCTTCTCCAGTGAAGATGCCATTGTGGGGATTCTGAGAACAAAGACCTCAAATGTCCCTCACAGCTGCTTCTGAGAGGGATTCATTCAGCTCTGGGCTGAGTGTCTTTGCCCTTGTGGGGCCAGCATGAAGTAGTAGCCTGGCTTTGGAGAAGCTGCACAACTTCCTCTAAAGGTTCATGTGACTAGTCTTAAGTCATAGCTTTCTGGATATACTCATAGAATGGAGTCTCTTTAGCAAAGTGAAGGATCTTCTTAACTCTCCTAGCTTAACAACAACATCTGGTTTATTCAGCACCTACTGTGTGTACTATGGATTCAGCAGTCCCTGCTTTCATGGAGCTCAGGTGCTTTTTAGAATTCCTTAATCTCAAAAATGAAGAAACTGAGGCAAGGGGCTTAGGAGGTGAGGTGATTTTTGCACATCATGTCTTGATTTTGCAGCTGAACTAGATCCACAGCTCAGGTTCTCACTCCCAGTCCAGATTGAGCACATCATTCCTCCTTTTCCTCCCTCTGAAGTTACCTGTCAACTCACAGCCTCAACAAAATATGGTATGCAATGACTACAGAAAAATGAGCCTTTAGGTGGAAAATGGAATCATTATTCTACACTGGGCTCATTTCCCCCTACATTTTGCTGGCAGCATTATTTTTTGCAGTACAGCTTATTAACAAAAGAAAAGATCCTTGGGGCACAGCAGATAAGATTACTGAAAACTTGCTCAGCATTAGGAGCGACCCCACAGCCTCTTAGGTCTCCTCCTTTGCTACTTTCAGCCAGATTCTTTTCTTTGGCTTGTTTCCATGCTGCAAAATTGCTAACCATTGAGGCTTTTTGAACCTGCCTGTATAGGTTTCCATGACTAGGGCTGCTCCTGAGCACCTGTGCTCCTGCCACTACAGGAAATTAGATTTCCCAATAGAGATACCAACTGCTCCCTATCACTACTCCTTAGCAATCTCAAATGCCTTCAGCAAATCAGAGAATCAACAGAAAATAGTAAGCCCACACTGTACATTTTACTCTTTCAGTTTCAATACTTAACCTTGAAATGTTTATTACTGGGCACTTGTTTGTGTTTAGATATCCAAATTGAAGCTGCTATATGAAAAGCATTTCCCTTGGGAACAGCTACCACTAGAGTGCTTTCTGTAGTCCCAGGTATGGTGTCCAGTGGCTTATCTGCATAATTCATTTAATCTTCATAAGCCCCTGAGAGATAAACACTCCTAGCTTTGTTTTATAGATAAGGAAATGGAGGCCCAGAGAAGTCAAACACTTTTTCAGAATAATATACTCAATAAGTGTCAGGCTTGGGACCGGAATAAGATCTGCCTGACTCTATACTCTCCATTCTTAACCAGGGCTGCCCCTCCACACACCTCTCCCTGGAAGCATTCAACAGAAGAAAGCAGTGGGACACAGCAAGGAAGGCAAGGCCCTTCTGTGCTGTTTGTGCATTGTGAGTCACTCACTGAGTTCCTGTTTTCTTCTATTTCTGATGCTCAGTTTTTCTAATGGAAAGAATACATATCCAGCAAGCCTCCATTAATTTGTAAGTTATTTCATGGTCAGCCCAACTTGTATTAGTGAAATACAGTCCAAATATGAGACTGTTGCAAAAGGAATAAAGATAACTTCTCAAACCTCTCTTTTCCCTCTGGTTTCTGGAGGGTCACTGCATATATGTTTTATCTTCCTATATCCTCTGCAGAATTCACAGAGGTTAACAGGGTAGAGCTCAAGGTAGCTTCACTTAGAAGTAGAAGCTTTGGGCTTAGTGTTTTGCAGTCAAATGAAAGGGAATTCAAGCTGACTTGCCAACATACCAATGTGGACCTTAAGCAAGTTACTTATCTTCTCTCAAAGTTCAGTTTCTTTATCTGTAAAATAAGCATATTTATATCTTTATGGAGGATTATTTGAGGGATCAATAAACAACGTAAAGACATTTTAGAGTTTTGAGTATAAAATTTGCAGTGTAGATGCTCAGTAAACCTTGAGTTTTAATACTAGTCCTCACTTGACATCATCCACATCACACATACATTTTATAGTCAATACCAAATATTGAATCCTGTGTGCCTAGAGTCATCTCCAATATTTAGTATAACTTTATATACTTAATAATTATAATTATAATATGAAACCACTAGGTCTTCTTTTAAAATAGCAATAATAATAGAAAAAATGTTGAGCATTTGTTAAGATCCAACACCTGAACAAAATATATAATTTCAGGAAATTAACTATAGACTCCAGAGTGTAAGATATTATGAATAATCATAACAATTAACATTTTCTGAGACTCTGTGTGGGGCATTTACTAGGAGTTGTAAACATTGTAATTCCCACAATAAACTTACCAACTCATCATTATTTTCCCATCAGGGATAACAGAAGCTCAGGAAGTTTACATAACTGGTCTAAGGTTGCACAACAAGAGAGGATCCCAACCAAAACCTGTTGGTATCACTACTTCATTTGTTATTACCAAGAAGAGGTAGTTTGAATCCTAAGCTAAAGGAGTGTATTATGTTTAGTCACATAAGTTACTAACTAGAATAAGTTATGTGGTAGTCCCTAAGGAAAAGAAGGTTGTTGATGACCATCTTCTCTTCTTTAGTTTCTTAAAGTTATTTTTAATGTTTTGTAATATTTAAGGTACATAGTATGATGTTTTGATGTATTGATGAATAATGAAATGGTTATTATAATCAAACAAATTAGCATATCCATTATTTCACAGTTACTTTTTGGTATGTTTGTGGCAGGAGCACCTACAGCCTACTATCATAGCTATAACTCTGAATACAATAAAATATTACTAACAATAGTCTTCATGTACATTAGCTCTCTATGCCTATTTACCTATGTATCTGGAAATTAGTATCCTTTGACCTATCTCTCCTCATTTCCCTACTCCTCACTTCTGGTAACTATCATTTTATTCTGTTTCTATTTAATCAACATAGTTTTTAAGATTTCACATGTAAGTGAGATCATACAGTATTTTTCTTCTTGAGTGTGGCTTGTGTCATTAACATAATGTATGTCCTCCAAGTTCATCCATGTGTGGTCCGTGGCAGGATCTCCTTTTAAAAGGCTGAATAGTATTTCACTGTATACACACATACACACATCCCTCAATTTCTTTATAGTTATTTGTTGACAGATGCTCAGATGTTTTTATATCTTGGCTATTGTAATTAATGCTGCAATGAACATAGAGGTTTACATATCTCTACAAATCACTGATTTCATTTCCTGGCTCATATTTTTGATAGTTCTATATTAAACTTTTAAAGGAAACAGTATACTCTCTTCCATAATTGATGCCTCAATTTACATTTCCACCAAGAATGTACAAGTTTCCCCCTTTCTCCACATCCTTGCCAGCTCTTATTATCTCTTTCGGTAGCAGCCATCCTAACTGATATGAGATGATGTGACATGGTGTGTGGTTTTGATTTGCATTTCACTGATAATTAGTGATATTGAGGACCTTTTCATATACCCATTGCCCATTTTTATATCTTCTTTGCAAAAATTTTCCATTCATGTCATTTTTCCATTTTTAAATCAGGTTATCTGTGAAGTTTCTTGCTCTAAAGTTATGTAAGTTCTTTGTTTATTTTGGATATTAACCCCTTATCGTATATATGGTTTGCAAACATTTTCTTCCAGTCCATTGGCTGCCTTTTTGTTTTGTTGATTATTTCCTTTTTTTTTAAATCTTTTTCATTGTGTTCCTCTCTACATTTTAATGTACTGTCTAATCTCATTCTGGGCTGGGATTTAGCTCAGTTGGTAGAGCACTCTGTTGCAGTCTCTGAGGTCCTGAGATCAATTCCCAGCACCGCAAAAATGGGAGAAGGGCCTGGCAATCCACTCCCAAGGCAATCCCAAAATGGTCAGCCATTGAAAACCCTACGAGGGTCGCTATGAGTTGGATACTGACTCGACGGCACCTAACAACAACAACAATCCCACTCCAGTTAATCCCTCTTTGGTGGTAGATTAAGACAATTCCATGGTACAGATTTGCTTTTATTTTTAAATCAAATCTCAGTAATAGCATGTTAGTCTCCTCTCCTAAGTATCAGACACATTCTTCCTTTCCTTCAATAGCCTGCAACCTTGACAAGTGCTCTCCTTATGCCTCATTATCTCACCCTTATCCAGGGTAACAGACAACTGGTAGAGATGGGCTTGGAGAGCTCATCTCAGCCCTGAGTTTCTGGGTGTGGATTCCAGGATATTTCCTTCATAGGAGCAAAAAAAAGGACTTATAAAGATAGGGTGAAGAACCCACAAACTCCTATATTAGCAATGTGTAGCCCAAGCCTAAAGTACAAATAGAGAAATAGCACTAAGGACTGGCTCAGAGCCATTGTGCTTATTGAAAAAGACTTGGAACATCAACCCATAAATAATCTACATGTTTTAAAATCTGCAAAAGATTATTCTTTTCACTTATCTTTTTGATATTCACATAGATAAGTTTTTCACTTATCTCTTTGACATTCACATAGATACTTTCAAAAAGAAAATCACATGCATTCTATGCAACACGGTACCATATCCTGCCTCTATCATTAGTTTATCAGTTGGTTTTGGCACTTACTTAGCCACAAAGGGTTTTTTTTTGTTTGTTTGTTTGTTTTCTTTTTTTTTTTGATACAAAAAGTAGCTATAGGGAAAGTGCTTGGATCATAGAATATCCAGTAACCAGTGTTTTAGATGTTATCATCATCATTATTTGTTGTTATAACTATGAAAATAATATGAAATGGCAGACCAAGTTATTGAATTGTACATGTCCTCACTTCTTCATCTGAATATAATCTAAGAAAGAAGAAAAATATAAACCATTAAAACTAGGCAAATGTCACTGAGTAGTTTTAAGCTAAAATACATCATGTTATTCCACCTTTTTAGAAGTTTACTTCTTGGCTAAAGCCAAGATATTCATGTTTAGGCTCTTGCAGACTAAATTTGTTTCCACTGTGAATAGAGTGAAATGACATGTGAAAATTCCCTCTTCTCTATTTTTCCTTTTTGGTTATATAATGTGACATTTTTAAAGAGTGAGAGCCTGTACTTTTTACATATATATATATATATTATATACATATACATATACATATATATACATATATATATATATAAATAAAATTTTGTACATCTCAAAATTAAACAAGCAGAATGAAAATTTATGCCTCAACTATAAAAGGTCTACTGGCCCAGAATATGTAAGAAATATTGAGAGCATATCACTTACTCCTCAACAGAATTTTAAATTCCATAAGGAAAAATCTCATGCTGACTCTCTTCCCTTTATGTAGAGGCTGGCCAACTTTGTGCATTAAGAAGAGGCTTAATAAATGTATAAACACAGATTTTTTTTCATTGAAGAACTGAATAAATAACTTACATCAGTACCCAGTAATGAGATTTTGGTGCTCAGCTGGACAGAGCTTTAAAAATTCTGTGCTTACTAGGGGCAGGACCGAGTAGGAACATGCTGGTTTCTTACTGTTACTGTTAGTCCCAAATAATAAGTCATAGCAGCCATATTTAAGTTCCTACTGTATACCAGGAATTATGCTAGAAGTGTTATATACATTATTTCATTTAGTTCTCTCCTCAACTCTGTGAGATTGTTACTCTTGTATAGGTATTTTATAATAAGAAAATTGTGGCTAAAAGAGAAGTAGCCTCTATGGTTACACAGCTAGTAAGTGCTAGGGCTGGCATTCTAAGATTCTAAGTATATGGATTTGGAAATCCATATACTTTCCAGGAATACCACAATCCTGCTACTGAGTGGACTTATTCTTCATGAGGGTTGCATCCAAAATAGAAACATCTGGAGCAATTCAGAGTCTAAAAATACCTAGCCATTTCTGCCAATTTGACCTGCCTGAAGGCTGCCTTCAGGAATCTCAGCTAGGAGTGAGTGCCAGAAAATATCATTAAAACCCTTTCAGTCCCCTAAAACAACCAAGTGTTCATGTATATTTGATCTTTGAACAGATCTGCATGAAAAAGGCATTTAATTGGCAAGCCTGGGCCAAGTCAGAAGAGACCAAAGAAAGAAGGAGCTCCCCGGTGGGTTTGAAGATGCATTAAATGCACATGGAGCCACATCTACCTCCCATCCCTTTGTCTTGTTTTTTTGAGATCAAGGATCCATTTTGAACAAATATGTCAGAGAAATTCAATAGGAAGGCATGGCCCATGAGTGAGTTGTATGTTGTACCCAGAGTGCTTTCTGCATTTTAATTTAGAGTTTGCAGTGTATGACCATATTTCTTTTGCTGTATTCCTCTCACTTAAAGATAATTAAGCTTGCTGCCCTCCGGATGCTCAGCTCCCAGTGCCTGAGGAAGGGAAAGTGACTGTGTATAAAAGTCCCAGGGTTGACAAGATGAGTCATCAGATTGGTGTTCATTTGCAGGATGCCTGGGCATGTAAGACCTGGCCACTGTCCCCACAGTTTGTGACCAAGGAGCATGTAAATGCCCAGAGCACAGACGGTAATTCTCTTTTATGGTCGTCTACAGATTGTGACAAAGTATTGAATGAGGTGTTCTCTACATTTCATCACCAGGGAGCCACGCAGTGATGGTACAAGTAATAAGGCTAATGTGCTGGACATTTCCTCTGTGCCAATCAGCATTGGCCCTGGGAAATAACTCATAAAATTAGTTCATTTCATCATTTCAACACTCTGTTATCATCTCCATGGGACAATAAGGCACAGAGAAGTTAGTCTCCACACCTATGATCACATAGCTAGTAAGTCATATAAGCACTGGCTATTTATCTAGTCAACAGTATTTCAAGCTACAGTACAAGCACACACTGAGAGAAACATAAACTAGACAGATCCTTCATCTCTATTTGTAGCCCATCCAAAGTTAATCTTCAATTATTTCTCAAAATCTTACTGAGTGCCCTCTGTATGGCAGAACACTACAGCACTGCTGTCCTAAAAAAGTCAATGTCATTTAAAATTATAGAGTAGCCACATTAAAAAGAAAGACTAAATAGGGTTAATTTAATTATATATTTAATAATGATATATTTTTTAAACCAAGATATCCAAAATATTATCATGTTGACATTTATTCAATATGAAAAATTATTAGTGACATATCTCACATACATTTTAATATTAAGTCTTCAAAATCTAACATGTATTTAATGGTGTATTTTAATCTTGTCTAGTCACATTTTGGATGATCAAAAGACACACATGACTAATGGCTACCATACTAGACAGTCCAGCTCTGGATAGTTTCTGGTGGGAAGAATCAAAGTTTTTTCCACTTCCGGGAACTATCACTGGCAGAGGCAACAAGACAAAGCAATTATTGCAGAAGTGTGTAAAGTGTGGTTGTAGAGAAATACACAAAGTGTGCTAGGATGATGTAAGAAGGGTCCATAATCCAGCCTGTAATAAGGAGGAAAGTAGGAAAGGCTGCTGTAGAATATGATGTTCGAGCTGGCTTTGGATGAGTAGAAGTAAACTCAGTCGTTAGGGGGAAAAGTTCCAAAATAAGGGGTTTATTCTATACAAATGTCAGATAGACCATGAGCTCTTTAGGGAAATGCAAATAGCAGAGTGTGGTTTGGACTTTGAAGGGAAGTACTATGATATGACTATAGAGTTCATAGCTTTGAATTGTAACTCTGTCATTTAGTTGGATAACTGACTTCATTTTAGTGAACTTTCATTTCTTTACCTGTAAAATGAGAATAGTAGTATTCATGTTAAATATTATTTTAAGTATCACTTAAGCTAATGTACTGAATGTTTCCAACCCATAATAGATGAATGACGAAAGCTAAGGATAATAGTTAAGTGAGAAAGAATCTTAGATGAGATTGCAGAAGTAAACAGGAGTGAGATTGTGGAATGCCTTATGAATAGTGTTAAAATGCTAAGACTTTTACCCTGAAAGCAACAGTCAGTGACAAGTTTTTAAGCATAGAAGTGAAACTTTTGATCTGTTTGGTTGGTAGTTTAACAATGGTTAATGAGTATGGAGCATCTACTATGTGCACAACATTACTCTAAGTACAAGAATACAATGATGATCAAAAGAAATAAGGTCCTTGCCTTTAAGAAGTTTAGATTATAGAGAAAGGAGATGAAGAGACAGACTAGTCCAAGCAACTGAGTCAATAAATAAGATCACTGAGTTTCAGTCTTAGCATCTCAAATGGAGATAATATTGGAATGAATGGCTCATCTAATGAATTGCAAGTAATAGAGCAGCTTGCATCAAAATCCCAAACTTGCTCCAGATGTCTCTTTTGTTGTCTGAGGTCAGTGGTGACTTGAGAAAGGCCAAGGCTGGATGCTTTTGAATTATAATGCTGGAGATGAATATTGAATATACCATGGACTGCCAAAGCAACCAACAGATCCATCCTAGAAGTGCAACCAGAGTGTTCCTTGGAAACAAGGATGGATAGACTGTGTCTTACATATTTTGGACATGTTTTCCAGAGGGACCAATCCATGGAGAAGAACATAATGTGTGGGAGAGTGGCAGGTCAATGAAAAAAAGGAAGACTCTCAACTAGATGGATTGACACAGTATCTGCAACAATAGACTGAAACATAAAAAAGATTGTGTGCATGGCACAATATTGGGCAATGTGTTGTTCTGTTGTACATAGGGTTGCTATGAGTCAGACCTGACTCAATGGCACCTAACAACAGCCAGTGGGAAGTAAGATGAAAATCCAAGAAAGAAAAGTCAGAAGGCAGAATTCTCAAGCTAATCCTTGAAGCACATATCCATGAAGATTTCTTCAAGTGGCCTGGTTACAGCTGAAAGAACTGAACTGGGATTTGGTTGATTTCCAAAAGGACTAAAGTACAGTTTGAGTCACCTTTGCCTTCTTAAAATAAACACACACACACACACACACACACACACACACACACACACACACAATCTTCACAAGAAAAACAGGTCATAAAAATGTAACACATTCTCAAGACAAAAGATATTCAACAGAGACCAATCTTGAGATGACTTAGATTTTGGAAATCATCAAAAAGAAACCACAGTAATCACATTGAATGACATTAAGGAAAATATGGTTGTAATTAATTTTAAAATAAAAGTTAATCAGAGAAATACAGACTAAGAAATTAAATACTACAAATAAACATAAGTCCCAAATCTGAAAAATATAACATCTGAAATAAAAATAGTCTTGGATGAGTGTAACAGAAGAATGGAAATGACAGACGCATTGTTGTTTAACAAAAGTCATACCAATAAACAGTACCCAATTTAGAGAACAGAGGGGAAAAATATTTTTTAACATTCCTAAATAGTTCTCAGTGGGTCAAGAATTCACTTGTAATATCTATGGATTATTAGTTTCTTATTGATTCCTAATGATGCCACATGTCTATAACTTTACATTTTATTAGCATGTATTAATTGTACAAAGTGAGGGATTTTATTTTGACATTTCCACAGATATATGTTTATATAATGTACTTTGATCATTATTCACCTCCTCACTTTTCCTTTTCCCTTTCCACATCCCTAGTATTCCTCCTTTTACTTTCATATCCTCTTTTCCCACCCAGATTCCACATATGAAAGACAACATAATATACTTGCCTTTGTAGGACACATTTATTTCAATTAACATAATAATCTCCAGTTCCATATGTTTTCCTGAAAATGGCATAATTTCATAAAAGAAAAAAATTTTTTAAAGCTGATGAGAAACTGAAGAGAATCCATGGAAAGATATTAAAACATATACATAGCATACAAAATATTGGAGTATGAAAAAAAAGGAGAGACAGAAAGTAACAGAAAAATAGTTGAAATAATGGCCAAAACTGGTGAATGATTTTTAGACTCAAGAAATTCAGTGTACTTGATGAAGATTAAATCCAAAGAAAACCAAACCAGGCCTATGTATATCATATTTAAACTTTTGAGCCAAGTGTAAAAAGGAAAATGTTGAAAAGTGCTAGAAAAAAAATTTGATATATCTCATAAACACATATCATAAAAGCAAGCAATGATACAAAAATTACTGACTTCACATCAGTGATTATGGCAACCAGATGACAGTGGAATAAACTTTTTGAAGTGCTAGGGTAGGGGGGCAAAAGAAGGAGGATCATAGGTTCAAGGCCTGAGGGAGCCCATGGAATTTAGACCCTGTTTCAAGATAAAAAATAAAAGTGGGCTGGGGGTGCAGCTCAGTGGTAAAGTACATGCAAAAAGTATGTGTGAGGCCCTGGGTTCAGCCCCTAGTACTTAAAAAAATTTTTTTTTGCTGATGGAAAAGCCAAAGAAGAAAACTATACAGTTAAAATATCCTCCAAAAATAAGGGCAACATACAGAATGCAATTCTATGAAAATTCCATAATAAATCTCACTATACTGTATGCAATTTTTAAAAATCACCAATTATACTTCATAAATATGCACAATTATTATTACATGTTGATCAGAAATTCTTTGTAACATATTTAAGGAGATGAGTATGTCAACAGTCCTGACTGGATAATTGCACGCTTTTCACATGAACTGAATTATCACTGTGTACACTATAATACACCATAAATACAATTAAAATAATAATAAAAATATATATCCTCCAAAAATAAAGATGACCTGAAGACTTTTTAAGTTAAATCAAAAGTAGGAGAATTTATAGCTATGTGACCTGAATTATAAAAAATAAATAAAATTAAAAACTGACACATAAAGTTTTTGTTTGTCCATTGGTTTCTTTCTCCATACTAGGAGACTGAACCCAGAGCCTTGTGCATACTTTGCAAGCATTCTGCCACTGAGCTCCACCCTCAGCACGTTTTTTGTTTTTTAAATTCAGAAAGGGTCTCACTAAATTATGCAGGCTGCTCCTGAATAGAATTTACAGTCTTCCTGCCCCAGTCTCCTGAATTGCTGAGATTACAGGCATGCACCACCATACCCAGCCCAACACAGGAAGTTCTTGAAGGTAAAGGATAATGATACCATATGGAAATCAGATCTTTAGGAAGAAATGAAGAGCATCCAAAATGATGGATATCTGAGATAACATATAAGATTATATACTGTCTTCTTCTTGTTAGGTGCCATCGAGTTGCTATCCAACTCATAGTGACCCTGAGTACAACAAGCAGAACACTATTGTCAGTGCTTCTCTGCTATTCATAGGGTTTTCAATGGCGGATTGATTTTTGGGAGTGTGTTGCTGGTTCCTTCTCCCAAGCCTACAGCACCTGGTATTCCCAGGTGGTCTCCCATCCAACAAGTACTAACCAGGCCCTACCCTGCATAGCTTCCGAGATCTGATGGGATCAGATGCTACAGGGCTATGGCTGCAGGCATATACTGTCTTAGTCTTTTTAAAAAATTACCTGACTACTTAAACCAAAATCTATATCATTTTTATACAACATATAATATTATAAGCCTGCAGCATACCACCCTGGCATCTGATCTCTCCTCAGATCTCAGAAGCTAAACAGGGCCACCTGATTAGTTCTTGGATGGGAGACTGCCTAGGAACATCAGGTGCTGTGGGCTTGGGAGAAGGATCTGGCAGTCCACTCCCCAAAAACAATTAACCATGGAAAATCCTATGAATAGCAAAGAAGCACTAATAATAGTGCTGAGCATGACACAATGTCAGGGAGTGTTTCATCTGTTGTACAAAGGGTAGCTGTGAGTCATACCTGACTTGATGGCACCTAGCAACAACAACAATAATGTAATAAGATGCAGTATAAATGACTGTGGCATAAAGAAGAGAGTAGCTTTCTCACAACAGGGCAGATGGTAAATATTTTAAATTCTGAAATTCCAGTTAGCCTCTGTCTCAATATTCAACTTTGCCACTGTTTGTGAATATAGCCAGAGATAGTACGCAAACAAAATACATTGGCTATATTCCAGTAAAATTTTATATACAAAAACAGACAGCAGATCATATATGGGCCATGGTTTGTAATTTGCCAGACCTTAAAATAAAGGATGAAAAGGGATTGAAAATGAAATATATGGTAGCAAGTTTTCTACATTTCCTGCGAAATGGTACAAATATAGTACAAATTTAAAAATGTGTATTATATTCCTTACACAAGCCACTTAAAAATAATATAGCATACATAGCTAGAAGGCCATTAAAGACTAAGCCAGTAATGGGTAGGAACCTCAGAGCAGCTCACATGTGACAGCCAAGAAGAGGGACTCTGGCAGTGCAGCCTCCTGATGTATAAAAATCAGAATCTACTGCAAGACACTATAAAGTCATTAAAAGGAAAAAAGGCAAAGATTGCAAATAAACAGCTAATGTAGACTACAATTAGAAGAGGAATTAGCCTAGTAAACTGAAGAAAATTTTATATGAAAGCTCTGCATACTTAAAAATTTAAATATAAGTAGAGCCGGTGCTATGGCACATGTTTGTAATCCCAGCAGCTCGGGAGGCAGAGGCAGGAGGATTGCAAGTTGGAGACCAGAGGCAGTCTGCGTAATTTAGCAAGACCCTGTCTCAAAAAAGAAAGAAAGAAAGAAAGAAAGAAAGAAAGAAAGAGAGGAAGGAAGGAAGGAAGGAAAAGAAAGAAGAAAGAGAAGAAAAGAAGGAAAAAGGAAAAGAAAAAAAGTTTAAAAAATGGGCTTAGGGTACAGCTCAGTGGTCCAGCACTCGCAGAGCATGCAAGTGCGTGGCCCTGGGTTCAACCCTTACTGCCCCCCCCAAAAAAAAATTAAATAAGTGAAAAAGTTCGAAGAAGAAAGAGAACAGAAAGAAAGTGAGCTAGCAGAGCTGAGAAAAGAAGTTGTAAATAATAAAGCTATTAAAATTGAGAACACCCCCCCCCCCCCTGCAACAGCAAGAAACTAGATAAATACTGCTAAAAAAAAAAGTTGTTGTTAGGTGCTGTCAAGTCACATCCAACTCATAATGATTCTTATAGGGTTTTCAATGGCTGCTTGTTTTGGGATCACCCTGGGAGTTGACTGCTACATCCTTCTCCCATTTTTGTGGTGCTGGGGATTGAACTCTGGTCCTCAGAAAATACAGTTAATCACTCAAAAAACAAGTTGCTTGAGAAAAACAGGAAGTGTAAAAAGAAAAGGTAAAAAAAAAAAAAAAAAGGTGAGTGTGTCCAGAGAAGATGTCCAACTTAAAGGATCAGTAGGTAGACCTATTAAATATACAGTGATTATATTTGATGTGCAAAGTAGAAAAAGCGTGCAAAAGTATGATGGAAAACAAGATAAAACAATAACTCTCTGGAATGTAGAAAAATACGACATTCTACACCAAGAGGGAATTATCATTTAATGAGAAAATTGGATAGAAAATGATCCACACCAAGACATTGCTTAGTAAATTAGGTAAATGTAAATTACACATCTCTAGTCAGTCTCATTCCCAGCAATGCTCAGTTCCAGGAGATAGTAAAATAATGTCTGCAAAGGTCTGACAAGAAGAATAAAAAAAAGTGCTATTCAATAATTTATAATAAACCAAACTGTCATTTATGTATGGCCCAATGGGAAAACATTTTTAAACATGCATGACCTTGGGCAAAGGTGATTTGCTATGCATTGCATTATCCTTCTACTAAATATGTATACTCAAATCCTAACCCTTCTTTCCTCAGAATGTGACCTGTATTGTAAATAAAAATTTTGAAGATATAAATAAATGAAATTGTCCCAGAGTAGAATGACCCCCTAAACCAATATGACTGGTGTCCTTACAAAAAGGGGAAACCTGGACACAGAAACAGGCATGCATAGAGGAAAGATGATGTGAAGAATCACAAAAAGATGGCCATCTACAATGCAAAGAGAAAACTGGAGCCCATCCTTCCCTTACTATAGTAAGGAGCCAACCTGCCCAACACCTTGATTTCAGTGTTCTAGCCTCCAGAACTATGAGACAATAAGTTTTTGTTGGTTAAAACACTTACTTTGTGGTAAGCTCTCATGAGCCTGACTTGCAAACTCCATTGTGAAATCCAGTCAGTGAAGAGATGATATAAAATACAAATGGGTAAAAACACTGAACGCTGAATTCTAAGGACAACCAACTGTGAGAACTAAGGTCACAAAATAGCAATAATTAATGCCAGGAGCAATGGCACATGCCTGTAATCCCAGCAGCTCGGGAAGTGGAGGCGAGAGGATCAGAAGTTTGAGACCAGAAGTAGTCTGCGTAACTTAATGGGACCCTGTCTCAAAAAGTAAAAAAAAAAAAATGGGCTGGGGGCTCAGCTCAGTGGTCCAGGACTTGCAAAGCATGCAGGCACAAGGCCCTGGGTTCAACCCCCAGTACCGCAAAATAAAAAATAAATTTATTAAATAAATAAATAGCAATAATTTTAACTAATAATGTAGAATTAATAAGAAAGTAAATTAGTGTGAAAGAGAAAAATGGAAATGCTAATCTATCAATGTCATCTTTCAAAGTTATGTCTCAGTAGATAAATGGATAAAGTTAATATAATATAGAAAAATTTAAATGGCAAGTCTTACTTGTTTTGAGTGTAATTGAACACAACAAAAATGTTCATTATGATGGTTATTTAGGATAATCCTGAATGTGTTTATCAGTGCAGTTATATTTGACACAGAAAAAATGGCTACAAATGTTGGAAAAATTTCTTGGTACAGGATAAAATTGCTGTCGCAAAATAGTTAAGTATCCAAATAAATAAATATATATGCAGAAACCAATAAGTGTCATGTTAAAAATAAGCAAAAATATATAACTTTTAAATGCCATTTGAAATTGTAGGGAAAATAAAAATAAAAGATAACCTTAATATTTGTATAAGGTATTTATGAATAAAGCCACATTAATAAAGATACAAAGAATGACAAGTATGTAGAAAAATATTTCATGTACCATGTAAGACTAAATATTATAATATATGTCAATCTATCTAAATAAATGTATATATTAAATGTGGTTCCAACAAAAAAGCCAGTAGATGAAATAAAATGTAATCCTTAAAATATATTCAAGTAGCCAGGG
>VMDO01018122.1:0-43011 GCA_007922755.1 Pedetes capensis
CTTTGCTTGGCTCTATAATCAACACCCATGGAAGCAGCAGTCAAGAAATCAAAACATGCATTGCTCTAGGAAAAGCTGTGGCAAAAGATCTTTAGAGTATTGAAAAGCAAAGATGTCACATTGAAGACGAAGGTGCGTCTGACTCATGCCATGGTATTTTCAGTGGCATCATATGGTTGTGAAAGCTGGACATTGAACAGGAGAGACAGAAAAAGAATTGATGCTTTTGAATTGTGGTGCTGGAGACGTCTATTGAATATACCATGGACTACCAAAAGAACCAACAGATCTGTCCTAGAAGAGGTACAACCAGAGTGCTCCTTGGAAGCAAAAATGGCCAGACTGCGTCTTACATATTTCGGACATGTAGTCAGGAGAGAACAATCTCTGGAGAAGGACATCATGTTTGGAAGAGTGGCAGGTCAACACAAAAGAGGAAAACCCTCCACCAGATGGATTGACACAGTGTCTGCAACAATGGGCTTAAACATAAATAAGATTGTTTGCCTGGCACAGAATCGGCAAGTGTTTTGATCTGCTATACATAGGGTCGCTATGAGTCGGACTCGACTCGACGGCACCTAACAACAACAATAACAACAACAATAACAACAATGTAAAATCAAACTTAAATGCATTAAATTATAAATTCTTGAGATTAATAGAGCCAACATTTGTTCTTCAATTGTGATGTTTATATAGTTTGCAAAGAAGTGAGGGATATGACAGACTTCTAATTAACTTGATAATACAAGTAGCTAAATGGAATACTGTATTTCTCACAGTAAATAGTTTTTGACCAAAATCATTAATTTTCAAGGTCAAGAGATGATAAGAAACATTTTACTCAGCTAACATGAATAAAGAAATTGTTTAAATCTGTTTTGGTCATTGGAGCAGTTGCAAAGCTCTAAATGACAGTCTGTCAGCAATCTAACCACTGATCTCATGTTTAGTCATTGTTAATATGACCTGAGGTTGGGTTCAAGTCATCTGATAAATTGTACTTCATACTATAAAGAAAACTAGAGAAAATCTTTCTTGCTTCCCCTTCTCGAGAAGCTACTCCTTAAAAGTGAATCTGAATTTAAAATTTCAAGGGTGCTACCTGATATATCTGTCCTAATATCTGACCTATATTTTTGACCATTATCTTAGATCTCGTTTTTCTAAAGAGCCATTGTTATCTACAGGTATTAACCAACATTGTGTTAAATTGGTGCCCTCTGGCACTCACAATAGGAAATCAATATAATCTAATGACATTATGCTATTGTTAACTTTATTTAGCCTTTTTAATTATAATGAATTCAGAAAAACCACAAGCTGTTTTTGCTACTATAGCCCTGTTGTTGTTGTTGTTGTTAGGTGCCGTCAAGTCCAGTCTGACGCATAGCGACCCTCATAGGGTTTTCAATGGCTGACTGCTTCAAGATTGCCTTGGGAGTGGGTTGCCAAGTCCTTCTCCCATTTTGCAGTGCTGGGATTTGAACTCAGGACCTCAGAGACTGCAGCACAGTGCTCTACCAACTGAGCTAAATCCCAGCCCCATTTAAGGAGTACACCTTGATTTTTGATATATGTATATATTGTGAAATAACTGCCGTAGTCAAGCTAACAAAGCTAATTAATATATCCACTTATCAATTACACCTTATAAAGTTGAAAGAAAGCAACTCTTTTAGTAAAACAACATAGCAGGTGAGAGCCATGACAAATAGTCCAAAATGTAAAAATAAACTTCAATGATAAACTACAGTAACTAAATACACGTTTTAAAACCATTTAAATCTTTTTGCCTTTCAGACTAAAATATTTTTCATCACCTTTTCCCTTTTATATTTTTAACACAAACCAAAAGGAATTTTATCTTATTTTCTTTTAAGTTTTTGATTCGAGATTCTCCTTCAAGTAATTTGTTTTATCATTCTTGGTTGCTTCCTTTGCATCTGCTTTAGAGAAAAGTGCTTTTCTTGGAATAAATCTAGAATTTTGTTCCAAATTTAAGCAGAAGCCACTGAGACAACATTGTGACTTACCGTGAATTATTGGATTCTATAACTATGATACATAGACCTCTCTCCTATCCTGCATCACACTTTCTTCCTCCACAGTTCAAATGGTACCCAGAAATGTGCAACTGATAAAATCTAGGGTATAAGTGAATAATCTGACCAATTAAGAAAGCCATTCTATATGAGTTATGGAATCCTTACTCTCTGAAATACTGTTTTACAAGGGAAAAGGTGTTCAATGGTCTTGAGTAGTATGAAATCACAAAACTAATCCATAGCTGGGCATGGTGGTGTGTATCTTTATTCCTAGCTGCTCACACCAAGAGGATCCCTTGAGCTCATGAGTTCCAGACCAGCCCAGACAACATGGTGAACCCTTGTTGCAAACAAACAATAAGAGAGAGGAAAAAAAAAAAACTCTGCCTGACTTTAGTGACCCACTGATTTATAACTTAGGCTTTGGAAAGTTGAACACTAACGTGGTTTTCCTCAGCTTCAATAAAGCTTATCACTATGATTACTAATTGAAATCTCAATCATTATTCATTAGTAAGTTACTACACTTCACTCTGAATGTACTTTTCTTTTTTGTGCATGGATGTACTCTTGAAGGATCGAAAGAATCAACTTCATACACTGAGTCATGGGGTTGCAACTCAGTAGTAGAGCATTTGCCTAGCATGCATGGGACCCTGGGTTCAACCCCCAGTATTCCAAAATTAATTAATTAATTTATTTATTTATTAGAGGACTTTTTGATTGTGATCTATTAAGAGACAGTATGAAGAGTTGCCACCTAGCATTGCATAAAAATAGAAAAAAATGCACAATGTACCTCACCTACTATTAATTCACTTATCATTTGAGGATGTCTTGTTTTTCTTCTGTAATTATTTCATATAAGCCCCAATAGATTCATTTAAAACAGAAGTACATTATGTAAAAATTTTAGTAAATGAAGGCTGGGCATTGTGGCACATGCCTATAATTCCAGCTATTTGGAAGACTGAGGCAGGAAGATCATGAGTTTGAGGCCAGAGGTACCCTGTGCAATTTAGTGCCACTCAGTCTCAAAAAGTAAAAAAGGTTCTTGGGTTGTCACCCAGTGACAGGGCATTTGCATGAGACCCTGGGCTCAACTCCATGTGTTGCAAAATAATTAATTAATTTTTAAAAATGCTGTGTTAGCTGTTCTGTACAGTTCACTATTTGTTTCACTAATGAAGGCTCTTAGATTATTTTCATGTTTAACCTTTAAAACTACTACTATGGACAACCTTGTACACATCTTTGTGCACATATCTGAGCTTTTCAAGGTAACACAGACAAGTAGAATTGCTTGGATATAAGATATGCATTCCTTCAATTCAACCCGGAATTTCCAAATTGCTTTACTAAGTATTTGCACAGGTTTACTCTCCTACCAGCACTTAAAGATCCACACTCTCTTTCAGCTAAAAGTGAACAAAAACTGTATAAGTTGATATAGATAAATCTCCCATTTATTTTTCAATGAAACAAAAATTTAAGTACAAATTCAATCCTCTCTAAAAAGTGTATATATGCGTATATGTGTTATGTTCTGTATATATAATTTATGGGAAAAATCACATGTGGAAAAGTACAAAAACATGCATGTATAGACAGATAGACATCAATGTGTAGATAATAACATTCAGAGAGGGAAAGAGGGGAATGGAATGGGGAGGTGGGGCATGATGTTTACATCTGTAAACTTTCATTTTTTTGTAAGGAAATATAGGAAAATGGCAATACCATTTTATATAAGAAGTACAGGAATATCTGTTACTTTGTTTATTTAGCTCAAAACATATACTGAAAATTGAGAAATGAAAATATTATTGTGCTTACACAGAACTTAACATCATCTTGAAATGGCACTGAAGTCATGAAATGCAGATTCCTGATGCTTTGTTTTACAGTGCTCACTGATGTGTACAGTCCTCTCAATAGCACTTGTCCTAGAACAGAGGACAGTAAGTTCTTGGGAGTTGAACCCAGGGACTCGCACATACTTGACAAGTGCTCCACCACTGGGCTGCACACTCAGCCTATTATTTATTTATTTACTTATTTTTATTTGGAGACAAGGTCTTGCTAAGTTGTGCAGGCTGCCTCTTGCCTTAACTCACGATCCTCCTGCCTCTGCCTCCCAAATTGCTGGGATTACAGGCATTCGTCACTGCACCCGGCAAACACACTTCTTCAGATAGTTGTCTAAGTGTTCTCTCCTTGGATCCTCATAGACATTCTATAAGGTCATCCGAGTGGCATCAATCTATATTTTATGGATGGAGAATGAGACTCAGCAAGCTTCTTTGACTTGCCTGTGGGCAATTAAAGAGTTAATAAAAGCCCAAGTCATCACTAGAATCCAGGACTCCTTCCTGGGCCAATATTTTTCCTCCACACTCTGCCACATAAACTCTCTGTCTCAATCTACGAGAAGAAAGGA
Source organism: Pedetes capensis (assembly GCA_007922755.1). Taxonomy (NCBI): domain Eukaryota; kingdom Metazoa; phylum Chordata; class Mammalia; order Rodentia; family Pedetidae; genus Pedetes; species Pedetes capensis. Next base: position 4,492 of record VMDO01018122.1, read on the forward strand.
CAGACACAAAAAGACAATGAATGTGTTGCTGTGTCAAGCCTTTAGATCAATGTAATAGAAATGATGAGCCATCCAGCTAATGCATCTGTAGATCAATTCTTCTTGCCCAGCATAGGGGGCACAACCCATGCAAGCCTCTCTGAGAGCCACAGTGTGGATTATTTCATCTCAGGGGCACAGGTGGTCCACATTGCTTTTTTACTATTTCTCATGGAAATGACAGAATATAAAATATCAAAGAGGGTAATCACCTGAAAAAAATTACCTATATTTTGCAGAAAAATGTATAATTTCTCACTACATCCTTAGCAACTCTGCAGTTTAAAACAAGGTAGTTCAAAATGGGGCTGTCCCAGTTTTCATTTGGCAGAAGGCAGCTGGCATTTATATGTAATGGCCCAAAGGAAGAAATTCAATCTAAAAATTTAACTTAATCAATGTTCTCCCAAAATCTGTGAAAAGAATAAGTGAAAGAAAAACATGAGATTTGACATGTTCAGAGAATAAAACATCTGCAGTTGTAGTTGTTTCTTTACTTCAACAATCCTACTTTTAAAATTGGGAACTAATTTTGAACAGACTATGGTTTTAAGAATAGTATAAAGAAAAGTCTTAAAAATAGCTAATATAAATGTCTCTCTCCAAATTAAATCAGTGGGGTGCTACTTTTAATACCTCTTCTTATTAGCTTATAATTAGCATTCAATATAAGCAATTAAAATATTCACCTCTCTAGAATGGTTTAGGCAGAGTCTTGGCCTATGGTGGTACAATTTAAATAACCACTAATAGCTTTATAGTTTTACAATTAGGGTTTCCTTACTGCCACATGATTAGTTTCAATTTTTTGTAGTCTTTACTTTTTATCCCCTCCAAAGAAAATCTTTTGCTCCATTAGTTTCCCTCCTGTCCCCCAAAGAATCTTTTACTCTGATCCTAACAGTGTTTTTTTTTCTAACAAACATCTCCCCAAGACATTACAAAGTGAACTCAAACAGCGTAAAGATTCAAATCACCTGTCAAATCCACTGGATGTTTTCAATTCTCACCCTACTTAATCCCTAGGCAGCATTTGGCACATTAAGTAATGCCAAGTCTCCTATCTTAACATGCTCTCTTCATTTCACTCCTACACACACACTCCTCTCTTCTAATTCTCTGAACATTCCTTGAGTCTCATTGTTTATCTCTCATCATTTATCTTCAATCACTCATGCTTCTGAGGATTCCTCCCCTTCTTCCTATTTATCTTTTAATTTTACATATTTTCCCTGAGTTCTGACATTCATTTAAAACTTTAATTATTACCTATAAGTTAGCAAGCCATAAATTTGTATTTCTAAATTCAGATTTTTTGAAAATCCAAACCTCAATCCATTCTCCACATTGCTACTAGAATTTTTTTCTTTAAAAAAAAAAAAATCTGTAGCTGGGCATGGTGTTGTGGATTACATCTGTAATCCCAGAGGCCTGGGAGGCAGAGGCAGGAGGATCCCAAATTCAAGACCAGAGGCAGTCTGCATAATTTAGCGAGACCATGTCTCAAAAAGTAAAAAAATGGGCTGGGGGTGCAGCTTAGTGGTCCAGCACTTGCAAAGCATGCAAGCAGGCACCAGGCCCTGGGTTCAACCCTCAGTACCACAAAAAAAAAAATTCCCATACCTTCACTTTTTTGAATATAGTGATAGATAGCTCTTCTGACCTGCAAGATAAAAGTCTATATTCCTTAGTTGCATGCAAATCCTTCTACAGAATGTCCTTATACTGTCTTCAGTTTCATAAACCCTGCACTATATCACAACAATACCTCACCAGTGCTTTTTAATTCGTGTCTTTGCTACATTGAATGTATTTCCAATTTCAAGCGACTCAATATATATATATATATGTCTTATCAGACATATATCAATGTCTGATAAGCAGGATTTTTGTTTATTTGTTTTTCCCAAGGACAAAAGGACTCATTTAGAGCCAAGACTGCCCAGAGTATGGGGTCAATGCTCTGCAAAATGCATTTCTAGCAGTGCCTACAGGGTTCCCCTCCACCATCTTAGAAACTGTTAAAAAAATATTTGTCCTCAATAAAATCTATTTGCAGAGTCTTGCACAGAGGAACTCATACTCTAGAAAGACGGTCATAGAAGGAACAATCTTCCTGTAGCTGAATTATTTTCCTTTACCAACAAATCAGTTTCAGAAATGGAGAGGAAGCAGAAAGACATGCAATAAAACAGATCAGTTTCATGAACTCTGACAACTGAGGAAGTGATCCTGCTGCAAGATGATTCTCACACATCTTGTCACTCTCAGTTCATCATGAAAGATAAATGTGAATGTGACTTTTTCCACGAACATATGTCTTCCTCTGTGTTCCTACAACATCTAGTTTATGGCTTCATTATAGCTCATCATATGTTTGCCTGTAATTGCTTGAATTATGTCCTTCTTCCCAATCAGTCTGAGCTGCTTGAAGACAAGCAGAACACCAGGCGCAGAGCAGATGCCAACAAAAGAGTAATGAATTCATCTTTCAATCACAGCAGTGACTACAATGCAGTGAAGAAATGTTTTCTCTCTCTTTTTTTTTTGAGAATTCATGCATTCGTAACCATGGCTATATTAAAATAACACAATTTGACCAGAGACATTGTAAATGATGTTATAACATATACTCTACAACAAGTATCTCTTATTAAACCAATATGCTCATAAAACAATCTGAAATACAATAAGAAGTAACTGACCCTATTCAATACAAATAGCATAAAGCAATTGTCAGGGCACAGAATATTTTTGCTTGAAAATCTAAGCAAAAAATGTTGGCAACTATTTCCCTGTGAAATTGTATCACAGTTTCATACCCATTTTAAAAATCCAGTAAGAACTAAGGACATAAATTCATGTTACAAAAGGAAGACTTTCCCAGTGAACAATGCTTTCTTTCTAGCTATGACAGGTAGGAATGTAAAGTGCCCAAGAGATTAGGATATCCATCCAAAATGCCAGGCGGTTAGTGAAAATGTGCTGATAGTATTTCTTTTCCTTATTTCCATATCTCTTTGTTGTTGTTGTTAGGTGCCATCGAGTCGGTATCCGACTCATAGTGACCCTCATAGGGTTTTCAATGGTTGACTACTTCGGGATTGCCTTGGGAGTGGATTGCCAGGTCCTTCTCCCATTTTTGTGGTGCTGGGAATTGAACTCGGGACCTTAGAGACTGCAGTGCAGCACTCTACCAACTGAGCTAAATCCCAGCTCCACATCTCTAATATCCCTGATTCCATTATTTCCCTGGTATTTCACATTTATATGACTTCCCTCTTACAATTTAGCTCTTTATTTAGCTCACAAAGTAGGCATTGTACTAAGGAGGTAGAGTATTCATCTTCAGTACCAGTTGCCCATAGCAACCACCTCTTGAAGGGAAATCTTATTTTCATCTGGTAATTCAAAATAGGACTGAAGGGTCAACTACAGAGCAATTGTAAATGGTAGGTCTTAAACTGACAAAGTTCTCAATATAAGACCCTATTTCATATGAATCATTCTACGAACATTTGGGGTTTTGTTCATGAATATTTCATAAATCACAGGATTTATAAACTAGTTTCTACATGGTACTTGTAAAAATAAAACTATACATTCCAACTTGAAATCTCCTCATTATTGATGCTATAGAGGTTAACTACACAATTGTTACAAGTCTACTGTAAATAGAGACATAGATGAAAGGAATAAGTATTCCTTTCAAATATACTATGCCAGGTATTCAGTAACTGTAGCTCCTTTTGAATTTTCTGGCTTTTAATTTTAATTCAAGTTTCTAAGAACTGATGCTAGGAAGTAAAGCAAATTTGCCATCTACTATTAGTTTAAACTAATAAATGAAATGACTAAAAAGCTGACTAATGATTCTGGATATTTGAAATTATTTTCTGATATATAGCATATTAGAGATAAATTATTAAGAAAATAAAAGGGGCAAATATGATTTTTATCTGTATTATGCTCTTTAAATTCCTTCTACATGTAATCTATGTATAGTATTCTGATATTTAATAGGTCCTACATACATATCTTTCTTATAGGAAATGCAAAACACCATAAAAGAATACCTTCAGTCTTACCAATATTGTGCCTTAAGAAATCTGAGATATTGGACTATTAGGTTTCTTTCACAACAGATTTCAGCTGTCATGAGCTGCCTACATCAAAATTCTGTGCTTGCTTGGGGAATGGATGCTGACATCAGCATCACGAGTAGCATCATTAATGTTGACAATTCACAGGCTTTACTTCTTCCCTAGTAAATCTTTTGTAGGAAGATGACTAGTAATTGTAACATAAATGTTTCATGGGGTTTAAGTCAATTCAATAATATGTATCAAGAAATTTTATTAGTGTGCAGGCTATCACCTAAATATGACAAAAGCTTTCCTTTTATAAAGCACAAAATTAATGGGGAAGATAAGATAAATAGAAGAGTAGGAACCAAATCACAGAGAATAATTAGGTCAAAAATTTAGGGCGAGTAATTTCTAGGTTTTTTGTTTGTTTTTGTCTTTTTGCAGTACTGGGAGTTGAACCCTGGGTCTCTGCACTTGCATGTTTGTAAGTGATATACCACTGAACTGCATCCTGAACCCATTTTTTTTAATGTTTTGAGACAGGGTCTTGCCAAATTCCACAAACTACCTCTGGTCTTGAACTTGGGACACTCCTGCCTCTGCCTCCAGAGTCACTGGGATTGCAGGCGTGTACCACTGCACCTGACTGAGAGGAATCTGTAAATGTGATGATGATGCTGATAAATTTCTATTAACGTAAATGGGAGAGCAACTATGTATGATTATATGACAAAAGGATTCTGTGGAAATAGCATGTTTTCATGATTTTGTAAGCTATTCCAATTAAGTTATGAAATTCATGTTATATAAATTTAATCTTGTGCCGTTTAAGTTACTCTTCAAAATGGAAGAAGCATTATTGAGTCAGAGTGTAGTCAATTTACTATGAGGTTTTGTTTTTTCTTTCATTTTCCTTCTCCACTGAGGTTATATTAAAACTTGCTTTTGAGCCGGGCTCGATAGTGTACACCTGTAATCCCAGTGGCTAGGGCGGTGGAGGCAGGAGGATTGCAAGTTCGAAACCAGAGGCAGTCTGCATAACTTAGTGAGACCCTGTCTCAAAAAGTAACAACAACAACAAAAAATGGGCCGGGGTACATCTCAGTGGTCCAGCACTTGCAAAGCATGCAAGTGCAAGGCCTTGGGTTCAACCTCCAGTACCATACATACACACATACACACAAAAAATTGCTTTTAGCATATATATATATATATATATATATATATATATATATATATATATAGCCTTAGCCCTGTGGCATCCGATCCCCTCAGATCTCCTAAGCTAAGCAGGGTTGGACCTGGTTAGTACTTGGATGGGAGACCGCCTGGGGACGCCAGGTGCTCTAGGCTTGAGAGATGGACCTGGCAAGCCACTCCCAGAAATCAATCTGCCATTGAAAATCCTATGCACAGCAGAAAAGCACTGACAATAGTGTTTCCCCTGTTGTATGTAGGGTCACTATGAGTCAGATACTGACTCAATGGCACCTAACAATAACAACAACAACAACAACAAAAAACAAATATATATATATATATATATATATATATATATATATATATATATATAAAATGCTGACTGGCAATCCCCTGGAGAAGGACATCATGTTTGGGAGAGTGGCAGGTCACCAAAAAATTGAAAACCCTCCCCCAGATGGATTGACACAGTGTCTGCAAGAATGAGCTTAAACATAAATAAGAATGTGTGCCTGGCACAGAATCAGGAAGTGTTTTGATCTGTCATACATAGGGTTGCTATGAGTTGGAGTCTACTCAGCGGCACCCAAAAACAACATATATATACATGTATATGTGTATATATATATGTGTATATATGTATATATGTGTGTATATATATACATATATATAATTAAACTATTTTTAAAGGTGCATGTAGCACCATTGAATTATATTACAGTTCATGAATGTAAATTTCACTGCAGCAACAAAAGCAAAAACCTTAACATAATTAACACAGTCTACCATTTGCTTGCCTGCAGCTGTAGCCTTGTGGCATCCGATCCCATCAGATCTCAGAAGCTAAGCAGGGTCGGGACTGGTTAGTACCTGGATGGGAGACCGCCTGGAACACCAGAAGCTGTAGGCTTGGGAGAAGGACCTGGCAACCCCCTCCCAAAAAAATCAATCTGCCATTGAAAACCCTATGAACAGCAAAGAAGCACTGACAATAGTGTTTCACTTGTTGTACTCAGAGTCGCTATGAGTCGGATACCAACTCGACGGCACCTAACAACAACAACAACAACCATTTGCTTACCACTTAATGTGAGCATGAGTGTATACAGTCTTCAATATTTTTATTCGAACAAATTCTCAGCTACTATCAAGTCTGCTACATCTGAAACTTATTTATTAAAAGGATTGAAATCTGGTCTGGATCTATCACAAAAATGTTTTATTCTTTGCAAAGATGATGCTCCAGACCCACATCTGCCAGATGTTCCTTGACCTTCTGGGTTGATACTCCTTCACCCAGTTCCCCTTGGATACATGGTCATGTTCATGAGAGGACTAGATGAGTTGGGGGTGTGGCCTGAGATAGTGGAACATCTCCTTTTGTTGGAAACTTTGTTTTGTTTTTCCTATGTGAAGGCCAGCTCTGTCCACAGGGAAATGAGACTTGTGACTTGAAGGTCCGTTAGTCACTGCACCTGTCACTGATTTCCCTTAATATGTGCTGACTGCTGATATTAGATTCTACACATTTGGCCAAAGATGGGAATAGCCGCACAGTTTGTATTCTAATCAGGACTCTGGAGAGTCCTTTCTCTAATCAGGACTCTGAGGTTCCTCAGGACTCTCTGAAGTTCCTTTCAAACTTCAAAATTAAACACAGACCATAAGTAAATTGCCTGTTGCCATAGCACTGTGGCGTCCAATCCCATCAGATATCAGAAGCTAAGCAGGGTCGGGCCTGATTAGTCCTGGGATGGGAGACCTCCTGGGAACACCAGGTGCTATAGGCTTGGGAGAAGGACCCGGCTATCCACTCCCAAAAATCAATCCGCCATTGAAAATCCTATGAATAGCAGAGAAGCATTGACAATAGTGTTTCACCTGCTGTATGTAGGGTCACTATGAAGTGGACATTGACTGGATGGCACCTAAGAACAACAACATAAGTAAATTAAGTTCTCAACTGTGAGAACTTTGAATGTGAAAAGAATGTTTAATGATTTATTGTGACTCTTTGTTAGTCAAAACCTTTTATTTTAATAGATACAATGTTTCCTTCCTTTAAAATTTTTTCACCAGGAGCCTAGAGCTGTGGTGCATGCTGTAATCCTGGCGACTTGGAAGGCAGAGGCAGGAGGATTGCAAATTCGAGACCAGAGGCAGTCTGTGTAATTTAGCAGGAGTCTGTTTCAAAAAGTAAAAAACTGGGCTGGGGGTGCAGTTCAGTGGCCCAGCACTGCAAATCATGCAAGTGCATGACCCTGGGTACAACTCCCAGTACCACAAAAAAAAAAAAATTCACCCTTATATGTGATCTGTTTTGACATGCTATATTTCTGAAATGGCTGTGCTGTACAAAAGAAGATGCTCTTAATAGCATTTCTCAAACTCCAAATAAAATAAAACTGCTGAGTACAAAAAGATAAGAAATCAAGGTAACAAGCATTTAGAATATATTTAAAATTGGTCAATAAAAAGACTAAGGTTTTGTAAATTAGAACTCATATTGGTTCTTTTCAGTTTCTTCCTCCAAAAAAGCCAAATAAATGAAGCAGTAAAAATTTGAAATATAATGCTTACAACATAAACAGAAAGAAAATGTTGCTAAGGGTTTTTTTAACCTTCCTTACATCCATCATTTGCCTAGCACTTATAGTCTAGCTATTAGAAGAAGATTCCTTCATTATATTTCCTTAAGTCCCCTGTCCAAGCTGAACGGCCTTCCTCTGAACTTCTGAGGACCGTGTGAACCTAGCTGCTGGTTCCCAAAACAATTCCTGATTCTGTGCTAGGCACACAATCTTATTTATGTTTAAACTCATTGTTGCAGACACTGTGTCAGTCCATCTGGGGGAGGGTTTTCAATTTTTTGGTGACCTGCCACTCTCCCAAACATGATGTTGCTGTATCTCCACTATGCTGCATGTTCTTTGAAGACCTACTTTTCCCTTCTTTGTCACTCTCAACCTCAGAACAGTGCCTGGAACATGGTAGATACTCAATAAATATTGGATGAGCAGATTAAATGGAAGAATAAGGTATAGTCTCTCTGCTAAGGACTTCATAGCTTTCTCAAGGAAGGTAGATAAGATTTGCACAATAGAAATAACACAAGGAGGAAGTAGGTTTTCATTCACGTGTATGGTACAGGCAGGAAATGTCAGTGTAAACACAGCAGAGATCAGTACTAGTTTAAGTATTGGTAGAGTTTCATACACACTCTCGGAGATGCAAGAGAATCTTGGTGCTGGTGCTACTCCTGGCTACTTGAGGTAATTCATCTCCACAATTTAAATGTAGTTCATAGATTGTGTAAATTAAACAGAGGGTTATGTAATTAACTGATAAAATAAGAACCAGCCTAAAATATATCAAATTGCAGAAATTAAAATGTACATATGTGTACACACAGTCATACACATACATTCTAAACCTGAATTATCCAGTTGATCCTTACAGTAACAAAAATCAATAGCACACATTGAAAAACTAAGACCAATAAAATAAAACAATAATATTGAGTCCTTATTTCATAAGTTTTACCATAATAATGCCATATGTACCAAAGACTTAAGATAAAACATAAACTCATAAATATTCTAAAAGTAAAGATGGGTGAAGTATTGTGTAAATCTCAGCCTAGTGTTGTAATACAAGAAAATAATTTTTTTACTTAGCATAAAAAATCTTACCACTAGCAAAAATAAAATCATACAAGACAAACTTGGAAAACTTAAACACAGAGTATAATTAAATTAAGTTCTCAATTGTCTCTGGCAGCTTGTGTCAGAGACAAATTGAGGTAATTTTAATACATAAATATTTCCTACAAAACAAGAAAAACACTACCAACCTAACCAAAAGTAAGCAGAAACCATGACTAGCTAGTTCTCACAAAAGAAAGTGCTGATAGTTACTGAGCATACAAAGTGTTTTTCAACCTCAAATATTAACTATAAAAGGTAAATTAAAACTATACTGAGATACCATTTTGACTTCACCAGCTCAAGAAGCATCGAAAAATTTGATAACACGTTTTGCTGGCAAGGTTCAAAGGCTTACTCTTACACAGAAAGTAGATAGGACACAATGTGGGATAATGGCAAATCTATTAAAATTGTACACTGTTTGCCCCAGTAATGTTATGTAATAAATGTTTGTATCCACCTGAAATTCATATGTTGAAGCCCCTAGTGTAGTTGTATGAAGTGAGGAGGGGAGGCAATTAGGTTTAGATGAGATAAAGCCTCCATAATGGGATTTAGTATCCACATAAAGGTAGAGCCTCCATAATGGGATTTAGTATCCACATAAGAAGAACAGATACAGAGCATTCTCTCTGAGCACACACAAAAGAGAGATTATGTGAGTGTACTGTGAGATGGTGGCCATCTGCAAGCCAGGAGGGCTGTTAATAAGAATGGCATATTGATCTTGAACTTCTCTGTCTCCAGAACTGGGAGAAATAAATGTCTGTTTAAGCCATCCAACATATACATTTAACTATAGCAGCCCAAATTAAGATGCATATAAAGAAAGCTTCTGGATATACTAATGTACAAATAAAATGACACTCATCCAAGTATTTTCATTAAAATATGATAGACAATATTGGAAATAATAGAAATCTAGTTAAATTAGTGGACTTCCATGTCATGGAATTTTACATAGTCCAAAAATGAATAAAGCAATATTGTATGAACTGTTCCCCCAATGTGTCTGTTAGTTTGTTGTACTGTGAAGGCTTGCATGTTGCTATGATGCTAAAAGCTATGCCACTGGTATTTCAGATACCAGCAGGGCCACCCACAGTAGACAGGTTTCAGTTGAGCGTCCAGAGTAAGACAGACTAGGGAGAAGGACCTGGAAGGTCACTCATGAAACTATTGTTGTTGTTGTTAGGTGCCCTGGAGTCAGTATCTGACTCATAGAGACCCTCATAGGGTTTTCAATGGCTGACTGCTTCGGGATTGCCTTGGGAGTGGATTGCCAGGTTCTTTTCCCATTTTTGCGGTGCTGGGAATTGAACTCAGGACCTCAGAGACTGTAGCACAGTGCTCTACCCACTGAGCTAAATCCCAGCCCCCATGAAACTATTAGCCATTGAAAATCTGAATAGCACAGAGACACTGTCAAATATAGTGCCAAAGAATGATTTCCTCCAGGCTGGAAGGCATTCTAAAGATAACTGGGGAAAGAGTTGTCTCCTCAATGTAGAGTCAACCTTAATGATAGCAATGGAGCAAAGCCCTTAGGAACTCCAGTTGCTGCTGTGGCATGATTCAAAATGAGAAGAAGCCCAGTAACTCAAACATAAAAAGACTGTATGCATGGCACAGTGTATGGTAGCATTTTGTTCTGTTGTATATAGGGTCGCTATGAGTTGGGCCTTATTTGATGGCACCTAATAACAACATATGAGCTGCTAAGGCACAATATATGATATACACAATATGCTAGCCTGCAGCGATAATACCATGGCATCTGACCCATAGATCTCGGAAGCTAAGCAGGGTCCAGTCTGGTTAGTACCAAGATAGGAGACTGCCTGGGAACATCAGGTGCTATAGGCTTGGGAGAAGGACCCAGCAACCCACTCCTAAAACTCAATCTGACATTGAAAATCCTATGAATAGTAGAGAAGCACTGACAATAGTGTTTTGCCTGTTTAGTGACATAGGGTCACTATGAATTGGACACCTACTTGACAGCACCTAACAACAACAATAATTTATGCTAACATTTGTGAAAAGAAGAAAAACTTACACCTGTAATCATAATAGATATAACATCTCTGAAAGACATCAAAAATGCAAAGACAATGGTGTTAGTGAAGAAGGAAATTGGTTGGTGGGAAGAAGCAGAAAAGACTGGGAGCCTTGTTACTATAAACCACTATGACCCTTTTAATTTTGTGCTTAAATATTCAGTTCAAAAGAAAAAGAACAAAACCTGTATATGCTGCTATACATATCATCTTGATAACTAAAAACTGAGTGTCAACTTAAAACAGTGTGTTTCACTTGAGTGAGAGATTTATTCTAAGAAAACTACTTAATAAGTAGCCAAAACTTCATGTATCTCTGAGAGAGATTACTAGATTAGAATCTGGTGTACCACTGTGGTGTGCAATCTCATCAAATCTCAGAAGCTCAGCAGGGTTATGTCTTGGATGGGAGACTGCCTGGGAACACCAGGTGCTGTAGGTTTGGGAGAAGGACCCAGCAACCCACTCCCCCCAAAACAATCAGCCACTGAAAACTTTATGAAGAGCAGAGAAGCACTAACAATACTGTTTTGCCTATTGTACCTAGGGTCACTATGAGTCAGACACTGACTCAGTGGCACCTAACAATAAATACAGGTTATTAAAATAGATAAAGTATAGTTGATAAACCAAATCAGAATTTGCCTGATTTTAATTATTCTGCACAACACACATCTCCAGGCCCCCCCTTCATCTCATATTTATTGTTCTCGTCTCCTTTTTGTTCTATGTGTTCATTGTACTTTTGGGGGGGATTGATTATAGGCAAAGCTTTCTGTGAAGGCAGAAAAATGTGGAAGTATAAAAGAAAAATTTATTATTAACAACAATTATATAATTAAGCTCCAGATAGTGTATATCCGTACATTCTAACATAATCACTCATCATAACTAGGTAAACTGTTAAGCAATTACACAAGTGGCCTTATTAGAAAATAGGTAAGTCATGTCCAGTGATGATCAGCTGGACAAAAGAAAGGCATAGGCCTCCCACTGAAGAATAAGGATGGATGGGAATGTGTGTGCAGGTTCCTCCCTTCTCTGATCACAAGTATCTGGAAATGGGAGATACCAAGAGGCTCCAAAAGTCTGGAGATAAAAGCTTGGCTTCAGGCATACTTTAGTTTGAAGACTAATTTTAACACCTAACATCTATGTGAATTACAATTAAGTACCCTTAATTTCTCGAAGTACAAAATTGTGATAATGACAGCTTGCAGAACTGGTTGTAGAATTTAAAGTAAATGAAATAAAATGTGCCAAATCAAGAACAGTCTAGATCAAGGGGATACTCAGAGGTACCAAGTCACATGGCTGCGAACACAGCAGTCCTTAGAGGGGACCAAATGCTTCAGAGAGGAAGAAGTGAGACATCTATCTATAAGTCAAGACAGTAGATACTGAAGGAAAGGTAGAAAGTGTGGGATGGAGGGAAGCAAGGAGAGACCAAGTTTGGGGCAAATGGGAAAACAGGGCAAGTCATTTTGTGTAAATCTGAAATAACCAGAGAATCAAAGAATGGTAGAGCTGGAATTAGAAGATTAGAAAGATAGATTAGAAGATAGAAAATTTAGAAGATTATCACAGCCAGCTGACTCCAGAAGCAAATGCCTTCAGGGGTCTGGCAAGCAATGTTAATCAGGGAAGTTGACTGGATGTGATGTAACAGATGTGCGTCATTCTAAATCAATGCCATTTTACAAAGAGTACTGTGCTGGCTAGACAGATATAACTATGGGAAGAATTTGTCCATTCCTATCAATGTTATAGATGGGATTGCTAAGCAATATGTATAGGTATGGACACAGACACAGATACTGATATTGATATGATGTGTCTTTATGTTGATATAACCCACCTGAGGTTCTTTTACCCAAAGACTTGAAAGCTGAGTCTGTGGATTGGAAGGATCCTACAAGAAGGAGGTTAGCTCCTTGAGGAAATCCTCAAATCCTGGGGAACACCAGTGATTTTCCACTTCACTCTCAAGTAAGAACTTTCTTCATCCTCCAAGGCAACCAAGAATCAAGGCCAGGGTTTATCTAAACCAGAGTGATTCCAGATTCTCTAAGTCATCAAAAATGGAACTTAACGTATTGAAAGAAAATATTTCACAAGTTAATCCCATGAAAATTCTATTACATCTTATTATTGTCAGGTACTGACAAGTCAAGTCCAAATCATAGCGACGCCCATAGAGTTTTCAATGGCTGATTGTTTCAGGATTGCTTTAGGAGTGGATTGTCATGTCCTCTCATTTTCTCAGTGCAGGGAATCAAACCCAGGTCCTCTGGAATGCAGAGCAGCACTCCATCAACTGAGCTAAACTCCAGCCACATTACCTTTTAGGAGTGTCCTAAGATCACAGCATGATGATAATAAGCTATAGGAATGTGGGGCAGTTGTGGAGGTGTAATATCCACAGCAAAAGTGGATGGAAAGGATCTACCCAAGGCAGGTATGCAGTATCTATGTCTTTGGAGCTACATAAGGCATATTGTCATCAATATTGTGGGTATGTAGCATCTATAGTTTTGATGTCAAACATCCATTATCCATTTTTGACTAGTTCTAAAAGACAGACTTTGGATCTGTGTTTAAATCCCAATTAGCTTCACAACACAGGAAAAAACTCTTTCAGTGACATACTTTTCTTATCTATAAAAAAGTGGTAATAAAACTTATCTTAGAGGATTATGAAGTCTATATAGAAAATGTCCAGAATATAGCAATTATTCAAGTGGCAGCTGCTGTCTCTTATCATTGTTATTATCATTCTAGCAGTAATTACAGAAAAGAAGTATCAAATAACAAGCCTCATGTGTGTTGCTCATACTGTAAACATGTAGGATCTGTACCCTCTCCACACCTGTGATAAACACATAGGTCACTCAACATATGTCCTGGTTTATGGAAGCAAGTTACAGGATGAAAAAAACTTTCACACCTAGTCCACACTTTTTTACTCAGGCTCCTTAGGACACAATGCAAAAAGACAACAAGAAAGCATAGTGCTAATTTTTACTTTTGGTTTCATTACACTACACTGATTATTTTCAGACTTAAACAAGTGCACAACAGTGATAAGGGATATTTCCTTTTAATTTTTCATTAATGTGGATTTTTTTGGGGGGGTTCTATCTAATGAGCATATACCACAAAATGTTGGGCAAAGTAAGAAGAAGGAAAATTAACTTGCTGAGTCATTTCAGTGAGGAAAAATTTCTCATCGTTCTCTATTGCCTGAACAACAGAAGTAGTCAATGTTTATCTTTCTAATGGCATGCTCTTTCCATATGTATGATTTTGTTTAATATGACAGAAAATTCTGATTTGTTCATTTCTGCTATCCAGTTGGAAACTAGCATGGATTGTGTTCCTGCTTCTACTCACCACAATTTTAGGATGAATGAAATGCACTGATTCAGACATCCAACACCTAATTAATGGATAAATAAAATGTGCCATATCTGCACTATGGAATATTATTTCACAGTAAAAAGAAATGAAGTATCAATATATGCTCTGCCATCCCATAGAACCTGAAAACATTAAGAGAAAGAAAAGGAACATACAACCACATACTATATGATTCCACTTGCATTAAACATTCAGAATAGTCAAATGCATTGAGACAGAAAGTGAATTGGAGGTTTACCAGGACTAGCATGGTTGTGGTAAGGGTGGACAGTGACTGTCTACATATCCAGGGTTTCTCTTTAAGGATGATAAGAAAAAATATTTTGACCAGGCACAGTGGCACATCCCTGTAATCCTGGCAACTTGGGAGGCAGAGGTAGGAGGATAGCAAACTTGGGGCTAGAGGCAGCCTGGGTAAATTACTGAGATTCTGTCTCAAGATAAAAATGTAAAATGGGCTGGCAGGGGGGTGCAGCTTAGTGGTAGAGCACTTGCACAGTAGGTGTGAGGCCCTGGGTTCAGTCTGCTAATACCCCCCCCAAAAAAGTTTTGGATTACAAAATAGCATTGGTCATACAAGTCTGTGAATACACTAACACCCACTGTATTTTATACTTTAAAAGAGTGAACAATGTGTGAATTGTATCTCAAGGTTCTACCTAGAAAATTCTTTCCTGTCATTATCATTTCTCCAAACAAACATTCCCCAGGAGCTTACCTTGTGAGGTTCAGTGAATTCCTGAGTGACACTGCATTAGCAAAACAAATTTTGAAATCCTTATATGTAAATCTGTTTGGTTTCCATAGTCTTATAAACAAAAGTTCCTGCCAATTTTAAAGTTTGAAAAAAAAAAGTTGCTTTGGATGAATTTCATTTTATCAGCTTTTGTGATAGGATAAAAGAATTGCTTTCATTTTTTGTTTTTCTCATTGTTTTTGGAACAAAATAGAGTCAAAATCAGATTAACTAAAAATTACATTGTGTGGCTTCTTGAAAACAGCATAAGATCAAATGTGGAACATACCCGAAGTGGGAAAGAAATAATTACTTAATCCAGCACATTAATAAAAAAAAATCTTGCAAATTAAATGTTGTCTGAAGAACTTGTTAAACACTTACTAGAGCATTATACACATTTGTTGAGAAAATGCCAAATTTTATATTTTGGTTTTCTAGTAACTTAATGCAATGAAAAATTCCAGAAAAACAAAAAATTTGTAATTTTAATTTAAAATGTACATATGCATATGACCAGTGTTACTTTTTTTATTTTTTAACATTATGCATTTAGAAGTGCCATGAATGCAAAGTTTTATTTAATAATTAAATAACAATGTGTAGCAATGTTGTAGGAAAAGAGCACAAATCCTGGAGTCAGCCAACTAACTTCAATCCTGATTCTCCATTTATGTCCTTAAGAAGTTTCTTTATCTCTTCAGACCTCACATTCTTCATCTTTAAAATGAAAATAACAATACAGAGTTGTATGGATGGATTTGATATGATAATGCATTTAAAGTGATTTAACATGATGCTAGGCACATGGTGAACTGAAAGTATATTATTGTTATCATCTTCTTCTTTGTGTTTCTAAATACCTTATTATAGGACCATCTCTTGTTCAGTGATGCTTTTGATAGTCCATACATTTCACCTACAGAAGCAAGGTTATAAACCAATTCTGTCCTACAGTGAGACTCTCTTTGTCTGTTTAGCTCAAAACATTCAAGTTATAATTCCAAAAAACCACTCATCCATTTTGCTAACAGGCCTGTAACTACAAGTTCATAAAATGTCCTTTTTTCCATAAACAAAGCCAAACACACTATCTTGTTCATCTGATTATAAGCAGAATAGCTGCAATCTGAGCACTGCTGTATCAAAGACAATAATGGCAGCAATTGCTAGGCACTCAAAAAAAGATCACCTATGAAAGACATGTGGCATCCATCAATGCAATAAGAAATGAAAAGAGACAAACAAGTCTGCTCACTCAGCTTTGCATGTTGATATTCGATTTACAGTTCAGTAGCATTATATGTATTCTCTCAGTGATTCCAAGGTACTCACTATGTTTTGAACATAGTAGTTGCACAGAATACATTTTTTATTCAGTTGAATTCCCTAGCATTAGACAAAATGTCACAGATACCAACTAAGATTAAATACTACCTTACATAAACCTTAAAACCTTACCCAGATACATATTGTATTTATAATTTAAAGTAGGCAAATTCTTTAATTATAAGATAAGGTTTAGTAAAGGCAAGGTCTAACATTAGTATTATGTTAATGTCAGATACACTTAGTCTCTCTGACATTAGACATGGATCACATTTCAAGTTAAGTTTAGGTAGTCTATAAATGTTTACAGCATGGCAAGCAGTGATGGTAATCTCAACCACAAGACCCCCAGGGAAAAATATTATTTTATGTCATCATAATAGAAATATTCCCACTCCTGAGCTTCCTAAATTGTCTGGACACTAACTCACCATCACTATTCCTAGCAATAATCTTACCAGGTGATCTTAATTAAACCCAAAGGTTAGTGCTGGTGTTTCTGGAGAACAGAACCTGGAAGTCCAGGAGTTTCTCATCTTGGTTACTGACATGTCTGACATGAGTGAAGGAGCCCTGGCTTGTCTGGCCGCAAGTCACATGGGGAGCAGGACAATGGTAGTCTTAGAAACTAGTGTGATATGGTGTACATCTGGTCTTGTGGACTAGGTTTGGACTGACCTGAATAAATGAACTAAGACTACAATTACTGAAATAATTTAATAGTTCAAGGAGAGCATCTGTAAAATCTAAAACTTGTTATGGAAACACAGACACACACACACACACACACACACACACACACACACCACATACACTTCACCCCAAATCTAACTAAAAACAGGCTGAAAAAAAAAGGTACTAACCAAAAAAAGTTATGCCCTAAAGACCTAAATACTCCCTGCCATCCAAAAACACTGCTTTGGATTTAAGTCACTCAGAACTCTTAATATTGGCTCTATGTAATTGTACAGTAGGCTTTTGAAAGAAAACAAAATGAAAGATCTAGACACTGATTTCATCTCTACATAAAGAGGTTTTTTAAGATCAGCATTTTATGAGGAATCAGGACAAGATTAGTATAAGGATTATGCCCAGATTTTAAAGAAAAAGTCAAATTTATGAGAAGAAGCAAAAATAAGATTTAAAAAAAAGCAAATGCATTTTTTAAAAGTAAAATTGGATGGGCTAGGGATGTAGCTACCTGCAGCCATACCACTGTGGTGTCCAATCCCATCAGATCTCAGGAGCTAAGCAGGGTCAGGCCTGTTTATTACTTGGAAGTGAGACTACCTGAACATCAAGTGCTGTAGAATTGGGAGAAGGACCTGGCAACCCATGCCGCAAAAACAATCAGCCATTAAAACCCTATGAATAGCATAGAAGCACTAACAGTACTTTATCCTGTTATATGTAGGGTCATTATGAGTCAGACACCGACTTGATGCCACCTAACAACAACAACAATAGGGATATAGCTCAAGTAGTAGATTGCTTGCCTAGCATGCATGGGGCCTTGGGTTCAATCTTATAAACCACAAAAAGTAGTTTTGGTCAATTAATGTGAAAACTTTAATATAAACAAATAAGTAGTATTGTTTTCTATCATTTCTATACAGATATCTTTGTATTATTCCTTAATTAGAAAAGTTTGAGACACTTCAAAATTCACTTCAAAAATTAGGGACATGGTGGCATATACCTATAATCCCAGAACTCTGGTGGTTGAGGCAGGGGATCTCAAGTTCAAGGCCAGACTAGCCAACCCTACCTCACAAAAACAACAATAACAACAACAACAACAAAATAATAGCTAGCAACCTGGTTTCAGTAGCTTGACCATACAACAGGAATGGGTGTATTGCATTCCCATACATTTCTGTTCTTAGACATGCTAAGAGGTGTCTTTGTATTCAAGATAAGAGTAGAGAGTAATCAATCCTTTTAATAGGGTGGTAAGTAGGATGTGCAGCAGAGTCAGGGTAGGTTCGTTGTCTCACAGTAGCAACCTCAAAAGTCAGAAAGCCTTTGTAAAAGTTGATGAAATTAGATCCTGTAATAATAGCTTCAAAGATATAATTCTCTGAGTTAACCTAAATACATAAATAGAAGCACTGCAGTTTCAAAATCAATAAGAGGCTAAGCCAGGATCTATGTTAGAAACAAAGAAAAGACTATCCTACTAAAAGGTTAAAATATCCAATGATTTGTTGTCTCAATTCTAGAATGTATCAGTCTCATAAAAATCACTGGAAAATTATTCTGAAAATGAATATTATAAGGCTCCAGGAGCATAAATTCCAAAAGCTTAATTTAGAAGAACTTATACTGAATAAAGTGAAATGAATTCCATAATGGCAGAGTTTCATTACAGGTCATTCTGGAAAACTGTGACACAGACTTCAGAAAGCTGATATAAGGAGCATGTCAAGAAAGTTCACAGTTATTATCTTACAGGTCACTGGCAGTTCTCACTATTGGCTAGTCACTCAGTCTTAGTCACTGGTGGTTAATCTCAGATGGCTGTTGTTTGTCTGAGGGAGCAGCAAGATTTCAGACATTAGGGCCAGAACTGAAAATTCAAATCTGTGGCCCATAGACAAACACTGGTTTTCCACAATAGGATTCAAAAGCACAATGTTTTAATTTAAATATTATTTTAATCCCAAGATAAATTAATATAATTTAGACCACTTTCCCTAATTTTCCTTGGGAATGAAACATCCCTTTACAACAGACAATTTTATAATTTCTTGGAAAGCCCTGGGATAGAAAGTTTAATTAACTTGATAATTTAACAAGTAAGTTCATGACTAAGCCTCACGTGTTCCTAAGAATCTTATGGATACTCAATTTTGAAAACCAAGTGGTCCCCATGTACCAATATATAATGTCTCTTGGGAAATATAAAGTTTTTAAAATGTGTTTATTTAATTTATCTCAGAAAGACCCGAGCCCCGAGCAAAGCAAAAACATAATTACTGGACTTTTCAAAGACTGTACTATAGTTGTAATGAAAAGTGTGAAGTACACTTAGCAAATAATTTTCTGCAAGATGTCTTCATTTAATATTTGTATGATTTTAAATAACAGATTGGTGGCATCCATGTAGTTGTACTCACATACATATTTACTCAGAACACTAGAACATACAGAGCTAGTTTATGAAGATCAGAATTAGTTGACAGCAGAGCCTTTCTTAGATCACCAAAATGAAATGAAATCCATAATTTAGTACAGTTAATATACATGACTGAAAATGTCCTCACTCATCTGTCAGTTTGCCATACTGTGGGGGCTTGTGTGTTCCTGCAATGCTAAAAGCTATGCCACTGGTATTACACATGTGCAAAGAGCTGCAGATAGAAATCTGAAAAGGAAAAGCATGCTCTGTTTCTCTCAAGTTCAAGGAATTGAAAATAAATTCAAGCCTTGAGATGTGATAGTGAAGGATTCCACAGGAAAAATATTAAATGACACAGGAAACATCAAAAGGTAGAAGGAATACACACAGTCATTATACAAAAAGAATTGGTGGATGACCAACCATTTCAAAAGGCTGCACATGATCAGGAACCAATGGTACTGAAGGATCAAGTGGAAGCTGCCTTGAAGGAATTGGCAAAACACAAGCCTCCAGGAATTGATGGAATACCAGGAGAGATGTTTCAGCAAATGAGTGATAAATTCAATGCTTTACAAAATCTTTTCTTTGGCATGATGTCTTTTGATTCTGATGAATTTGTAAGATAGGTAATGGCAGAGGATAAATCTCCCATTTTTCTCAGATGAGGAAATTGAAGCCTTTAAAGGCTGTCATTTTCTAAAACATGTATAGCCACAAAGTGCCAAAGATTAAACTAGAACCTAGGATTTTTGACACAAAAACTTTGATATATTTATTTCTACATATTCTAGAGACCTTAGTGGATCTTTTGGTCTTTCTCCTGTTAAAAAACTTGTTAATGTATGAATATATACATATAAATTTTCTGGTGATCTCTCTCTTATGTGCATGTGTGTGTGTGTGTGCAGATGTGTGTGTGTTCACAGACAACTATTTTCTTCCAAATATCCACATGATCATGTATTCCACCATCATGGACAAGGTTGCAAGAAAGCCTGTTGTTATGGTTACTTTTTTATAATCCTCATACATTTCATTATGTACAAAGGTAAAATTACCATATTATCACATTACTAAAATCAATGCTATTCCCTGAACAAACGATACTAGAAAATTTAAGCCCAAGGGGCAGGACAATTTTAAAGTGATAACTAAAAGTCATTCACTTTAGTTCCTCTCTCTAGAAAACAAGTTCCAAGTATAAAAATACAAAGGCAGGTGGTTTGGGATAATGTTCATGAAAATTGAGTATTCCTAATTACTGAGATTTTATCTGAATGCTGGTAACATACCCATGAGAAACCCTTCTGACTACTCTGACAAGAAGCCTATTTAAACCTTTGCACAGCCATACAAGACATAACAGTAGTTTCCCTTTAAAATGATCAGTATCCCTATTCCTTGTCCTTCAGTAAGTGACTCGCTTCAACTTTCCCAAAGTAAAGGGTGACTACTGTTAAGAATTTAATATCTGTGTCCTTATAAAGCTCATATGTTGAATATCTAGTCCCCAGTATGACCACATTTGGACATAGTGCTTTTATGGAGTTAATTTCAGTAAACTAAAGCCCCAAGGATGGGAGCCTGATCACAGAGGAATCGTGTTCTTATAAAAGGAGACAAGAGACACTTCATATACTCTCTCTCCTTGCCATGTGAGTACACAGTGAAGAAGGAGCTGTCTACATAGCAGGAACAGAGCCAGGAACTCAATTGGCCAGCTCAGGCCTTTATGGAGGTAATTAGGGTTAAATTAGAACATAAAGTTGGGACCCTGACCCACTAGAATTAGCGTCCTTAAAGAAGAGACAGAGAGCTTATATGCTCTTTCTCCACCATGAAGGACACAGCAAGATGGCCATCTACAGTCCCATGAGAGAGCCCTCACCAGTGACCAAATTGGTTACCATCTTGGTCTGGGACGTTTAGCTTCCAGAACTGTAAGGAAATAAAACTGTGTGATTTAACTCACATTGTCTGTGATATTTTATTTGGCACCCTAAGCTAACATATCCATGTGGTGTCATGTGGAGTAACCCACAAGTGCCACTCCATGCTTCCGACAATGGGACCACTCATTATTCCCAAATAGCCTTAATTTCTCACTTTTCTTTATGTTGCTTCCTCTGTTTGAAATGGGCTGGGATTTAGCTCAGTTGGTAGAGTGCCGCTCTGCAGTCTCTGAGGTCCTGAGTTCAATTACCAGCACCCCAAGACTGGGAGAAGGACGTGGCAATCCACTCCCAAGGCAATCTCAAAACAATCAGCCATTGAAAACCCTATAAGGGTCGCTATGAGTCAGACACAACTTGACGGCACCTAACAACAACAACAACTGTTTGAAATGCTTCCTTTCTGATTTCCACAGAAATTCTATCTACTTTTCAATTTT
The DNA here is from genome assembly GCA_007922755.1 of Pedetes capensis. Classification (NCBI taxonomy): domain Eukaryota; kingdom Metazoa; phylum Chordata; class Mammalia; order Rodentia; family Pedetidae; genus Pedetes; species Pedetes capensis. The sequence continues at coordinate 26,587 of VMDO01018122.1, forward strand.
TATGTTGTATCATGTTCACAAAAAGATTTCCTAAATCTGCTACCCCGCCCAGCAGAGACACACATGTGACTATGTATGCACATGAGAAGAGAGTAGAGGGAGAAAGAGAGATGCCTAATTCGTGCCAAGTCTCATATTGCTAGCTTATTTTGTATTTCTCACAAATTGTTTGAAAGCATTGTTTACTCATCATTGTATCCTCTGAAGTACTTACCACATATTTCATGCTCAGTAATTATGCTTACTTACTACAACTAAGTTACATGAATTTAGACTGTCAACTTCTTTTTTTAAAAAATAACTTGAAATTTTGAAGTCATTCAGAATTACAGATGAAAATTTAAAAACAGTACACCCTATACTACAGGGTATATAAGATCAATTCCACATGCTCATAAACCTGCATTCCTAATGTCCACATCTGATATAACTACACTACATTTATCAAAGCCAAGAAATTAACACTATTATTATAATACCAGTTCCTAAGTTAGAGTTCTTATTTGAATTTCACAGTTCTACTATTAGTAAAACTCTATTTACTCTATTCCAGAATAGGATTCCCCATTTCATTTTCTCTTCTAATCTGTGATAGCTATCAGTCTTCTCTTGCCTTTTATGACCTTGCAATTTTGAAGATTGCTTTTTAGTCAGTATTTTGTAGAATATTTCTCATCTTGTTTTTCTCTGATATTTTCCCATTAAATTATTCACTATGAATATAAATACCATCATATAGGGAAACATGATTTCAATATGTCTCATTACCATTATGTCATAAAACAAGATATTCTTGTTAGGTGCCATCGAGTCCAGTCCAACTCATCTTGACCCTATGTACAGCAGATCGAAACACTTCCCGATTCTGTGCCAGGCAAACAATCTTATTTATTTTTAAGCCCATTGTTGCAGTCACTGTGTCAATCCATCTGGTGGAGAGTTTTCCTCTTTTGCGTTGACCTGCCACTCTCTCAAACATGATGTCCTTCTCCAGGGATTGATCTCTCCTGATTACATGTCCGAAATATGTAAGACGCAGTCTGGCAATTCTTGCTTCCAAGGAGCACTCTGGTTGACTTCTTCTGGGACAGATTTGTTGGTTCTTTTGGCAGTCCATGGTATATTCAATAGACGTCTCCAGCACCACAATTCAAAAGCATCAATTCTTTTTCTGTCTCTCTTGTTCAATGTCCAGCTTTCACAACCATATGATGTGACTGAAAATACCATGGCATGAGTCAGATGTACCTTTGTCTTCATGTGACACCTTTGCTTTTTGATACTCTAAAGAGATCTTTTGCCACAGCTTTTCCTAGAGCAATGTGTCTTTTGATTTCTTGACTGCTGCTTCCACGGGTATTGATTATAGAGCCAAGCAAAGCAAAATCTTGAACAACCTCCATCTTTTCTCCATTTATTGTGAAGTTGTGTGCTGACCCAGTCATAAGGAATTTTGTTTTGCTGATGTTTAGTCGTAACCCATATTGAAGGCTATGATCTTTGATCTTCATCAGTAAATGTTTTAAATCCTCTTCACTTTCAGCAAGCAGAATTGTGTCATCTGCATAACTCAGATTGTTAATGAGTATTCCTCCACTCTTGATGCCCCGTTCTTCCTCATAAAGTCCAGCTTCTCGGATTACTTGCTCAGCATATAAATTGAAGAGATAGGGTGAAAGTATACAGTCCTGACGCACACCTTTCTCAACTTTAAACCACACAATGTTTCCTTGTTCTATTTGAACAACTGCTTCCTGGTTCATGTATAGATTTCTCATGAGCACAATTAGGTGTTCTGGTATTCCGATTTTCCAAAGTGTTATCTATAACTTATTATGATCCACACAATCAAATGCCTTTGCATAGTCAATAAAACATAGATAGACATCTTTCTGATATTCTCTGCTTTCAGCTAATATCCACCTGACATCAGCAATGATGTCACTGGTTCCCTGCCCTCTTCTGAATCCCGATGGTTTTCAGGTAATTCCCTGTCTAGATACTGGTGCAGTCACTTCTGAAAGATCTTTAGTAGAATTTTGCTTGTGTGCGATATTAATGATACCGTCCGATAGTTTGCACATTCAGTTGGATCCCCTTTTTTGGGAACAGGCACAAATATGGATCTCTTCCAGTCAGTTGGCCTATGTTTTCCAAACCTATTGGCAAAAACATGTTAGCACCTCCAGTGCTGCATCGGTTTGTTGAATCATCTCTATTGGTATCCCATCAATTCCTGGAGCCTTGTGTTTTGCCAGTTCTTTCAAGGCAGCTTCCAATTCATCTTTCAACACCATTGGTTCCTCTTCATATGCAACCTCTTGGAATCACTGGTCATCTACCAATTCTTTCTTGTATAATAACTGTGTGTCATTTTTCCCATCTTCTTTTGATGTTTCCTACATCATTTAATATTTTCCCTGTAGAATCTTTCACTACTGCCACTCAAGGCTTGAATTTTTTCTTCACTTCCTTAAGCTTGAGAAACACAGAGCATGTTCTTTCCTTTTGGTTTTCTGCCTCCAACTCCTTGCACATGTCATTATAATATTTGCTTTTGTCTTCTTGAGCTGCCTTCTGAAATCTTGTTTAGTTCTTTAACTTCATCATGTCTTCCTTTTACTTTAGCTGCTCAACATTCAAGGGCAAGTTCTACTGTCTCTTTTGACATGTAATTTGGTCTTTTCTTTTTTTCTTGTCTTCTTAAGAACTTTTTGCCTCCATCTTGAATGACATCTTTTATGTCATGCCACAACTCTTCTGGTCTCCTATCATTTGTGTCTAATGCATTAAACCTATTTTTGAGGTGGTCTCTGAACTCAGGTAGGATACACTCAAGGTCATACCGTGGCTCTCATATACTTGTTCTAATTTTCTTCAGCTTCAGTTTGAATTTGCATATGAGAAGTTGATGATCTGATCCATAGTCAGCACCTGGTCTTGTTTTGACATTTGTATAGAGCTTTTCCATCGTCTCTTTCCACATATGTAGTTGATTTGATTCCTGTATGTTCCATCTGGTGAAGTCCATGTGTATAGTCTCCATTTATGATGTTGAAAAAATGTATTTGTAATGAAAAGGTCATTGGCCTGAGAAAATTCTATCATGCGATCTCCAGCTTCGTTTCTGTCACCAAGAGCATATTTTCCAACTACTGAGCCTTCTTCTTTGTCTCCAACCTTTGCATTCCAGTCACCAGTGATTATCAGTATGTCTTGATTGCATGTTTGATCTATTTCAGATTGCAGAAGCTGATAGACATCTTCACTTTCTTCATTTGTGGCCTTAATGGTGGGTGCATAAATTTGAATAATAGTCATATTAACTGGCCTTCCTTGTAGGCCTATGGGTATTACTCTATCACTGACAACATTGTATTTCATGACAGATCTTGAAATGTCCTTTTTGATGATGAATACAACCCCATTTCTCTTTAGTTTATCATTCCCAGCATAGTAGACCATATGGATTGTCTGACTCAAAATGGCCTATGCCGATCCATTTGAGCTCACTGATGCCTAGAATGTCAATGTTTATCTGCCCTATTTCTCTTTTAATGATTTATAATTTTCCTAGATTCATACTATGTACATTCCATGTTCCAATTATTAATGGATGTTTACAGTTGTTTCTCCTCATTTTCAGTCATGCCACATCAGCAAATGGAGGTCCCTGGGGCTTTACTCCATTTCTGTCATCATGGTAGACTCTACTTTGAGGAGGCAACTCTTCCCCAGCAATCTTTTGAGTGTCTTCCAACCTGCGGGGCTCATTTTCTGGCACTATATCTGACAGTGTTTATTTGCTATTCATAGGGTTTTCAATGGCTAGTTGTTTCAGGAGTGGTTCACCAGGTCCTACTCCCTAGTCTGTCTTAGTCTGGAAGCTCAGCTGAAAACCTGTCCACCATGGGTAACCTTGCTCATGTCTGAGGTTATAGTGGCAGAGCTCTCAGCCTCATCGCAACACACAAGCCCCCACAGTGCAGCAGACTGACAGACGTGTGGGGGGAAACAAGATATAGATGCACCTTATTTCAGTTGGCATTAACCTTGATCAATTGATTTAGGTTTATCGTGTTATTAATGACAATATTCAAATCACCAAATAAAATATCTGCATCTTCGTAACTAACTCCTTTGTGTTTTCAGCAATTACATAGAGGAGATTCATGAGATTAATGATAAATATATTGAAATGTAATAATAAATAACGATTTTATATAAGGGCTATGCAATTGATGAACCATGAAACTTAAGGTTCATTCAATTTGTGGTAAATTTGCCTTTATGTATATATGCCCTTGGAAAATGTACACATTCTGTTGTTTTTACCCCTATAGAAATAGTCTTCTGTAAATATTAAAGTGTCAAGTACCAGATCAAAATATGTTTGGTTTTCTTATGTGAATTACCTATAGTGTAATGGGAAAACAAGTTGAAAATTAATTACCAGGTCTTTTTTATTGGAAAATTTTAATGTACAACTTAATGGATTTTATTACAACATGGGTTTCATTGTGACATTTCCATACATGCATTTCATTGTACATTGCTCACATAACTTCCCCTTTACCCTCTCATGACCCTCCTCCCCTATCCCCACCCCCACAACCAATAATCTCCTTTCTACTTGCATGTCTTTTCGTGGGAATATTTATCTATATATGGGCATCCTGAATTTGATTTAAATCCAAACATTTTTCTATAGTGATCTACCTTTTTACATTCTCAGCAGTATTAGATGAGTGATCTAGTCTGTTTATATTATTGCCAGCCTTTGGTATTATTATTATTTTTTTAATTTTAGCTATTCTTATAGTTTTGGGTTTTCTTCTATCTTCCTCATTTTTTCCACCATACTAATGAAGTTGTGTTATTTATACTGATGTTGACCTCTCCCCCCTTCATCCGTCCTCATTGACCTTCCTCCCTCTCACATCTCCCATTGTTGCTTCCCTCTGCTAGATCCCTCCCTCCTTATTTCTACTCCTCAATTTGTCCCTTCTATGCTAAGTTTAATTGAGGTTTTTATTATGTTTCAATTTATGTATAGTATTTTTTCCTTCCTTTAAGTTTGATTCAGTTCCTGCATACAAGTGAGAACATACCATATTTCTCTTTTTGGGTTGGTGTTTGCTCACTTAAAATGATGTTCTCCAATCCCAACCATTTTGCTGCAAATGACATTATTTCATTTTTTAACTTGCTGAGTAGTATTCCATTGTGTATATGTATCATATATTTTTTTATCCATTCTTCTGTTGATAGGTACTTTGCTTGATTCCACATACTTGCTATTGTGAAAAGTGGCCATGTCTTTTTAAGGCTTCTTCTTCCATGGCTCACAACACACCTTGTCTGAATGCTACCTGAATAGTATAGCCCTGTTGCAATGCATAGCAATATGTCTTCTAGTACCTTTCCTTATCAGACCAGTCTCTTTATGTGACCTTCTTTTATTATGTCAGGGGTGGTGGTAACTTGTGAGGTTTTCTTTTTATTTCCATTTTGGAATGTAATAAAGTACCGTAAGACAGACCTCCACTGAGTTAGCTCTTAGTTCTCATGGATTAGAGGAGAGGTGTCCAAATAGTAGATTCTAGATAAGTTGTAAGATTCCTCAGGGAATAATGTCTCTCTTTTTTTTAATGGGTTTCCTAATTACATTGGTTATAGAATCCTTCTAGGAGGGTCCAGAGCAATCCTAAAGTGAAGTGGGTGGGACAAGTGGTGCCTCCATCAATGTCAACAATGTTGTCTGATCCTGAAGATGCCAAGGACATGCCACCTTGAAACTGTCCCACTCTCCTATCGTGTGCTTCCTGTGCAGGTATCAGCACTACTTCCATGGTTGGAGCAGCCACTGCTGATTAGAGGATCACCATAGGAGGGTAGAGTGGAAGACATGAACAGTAAACAGAGGAATAAAGAGAAGACCAGACAGATGGGCTTCATCGCAATTCAGTATCCTCTTTTATTTCCAGAAGACAAAATCATTTAAAACTACATACTCCAAAGGATATACTTTAAGAAGTGAACTTATGCTAAATACTAAATACAATTGTAACTGTAGTATGTGATGCTTCACATCCTTGAAAAATCTTAATGAAATGAAACTTAAAGCCTCCTTAGAAACATGAATATTTTAATGATTAGGCAACTGCTATTGCATTATGTTTGAGGTTTCCTGAAGACCTTTAAAATATTTCATCTTAGAAGCTGTTTAAAAGAGTAGCATACAACTTACTGATAATATTCACTATACCTTTATAAGTTCAGAGGTAGTTTGGTAATTTTTCTAGATCATTGTATTTTTAGGCTTTAGATGTCAAAAATAACTTTATTTTTCTTTTACCAGTAATTAGCATGGTTTAAATCAACTCAATCATAGTGACAATGAAAAAGCAACCTCCTAAAAAGATGGAGAGTGTATCAGTGCTTAAGTTGTCCAAAAAAAATTGTTTTTTGCAGTACTCTGAGGCTAAACCCAGAGCCCTGCACACACTTTGCAAGCACTCTACCACTGAGCTGCACTCCCAATTCCTGTTTATATTTTTAATCTTGAGACAGGGTCTTGTTAAATTAAAAAGGCTGTCTCTGGCCTTGAATTTACAATCTCCCTACCTCTGCCTCCTGAGTTACTGGGATTACAGGCATGTGCTACAGTGCCACACAAGGACTCCTTTTAAAGGTAAAAGAAAAATACTCTGACATAGGAAATACATTCTTTCCCAGGAGGTGTCCCAAGGTTTTGATTACTTAAATGTTTCAGCTTGATTATTTGTGAACATTATTGAATTTTTAATATTTTTTGTCTCTCATGAGAGTAGTATAGTGTTATCTATCTAGTAGCTGCTCCACATCTGTTTTTCAACAAATAAAAACATTCTGGGCAAGTTATTTATGTCACTACATCACAGCTGCACTACTTAATGACTAAAAGAATCAAAAAAGAAACCACAAATATCTTACTATGCAAAGAAAGAACAAAATTATATTTACTATCCTCCATATTCATCTGGAATCAATATCTATTTTTAATGCATAGTATTTTGTCATTAAGATTGTTGTTGTTACTCTGAGATTTCACCTTACACCAGTAAGAATGACCAAGATCAATAAAATAAATAACAACAAATGCTGGACAGGGTGCGGGGAAAAGGGAACACTCTTACATTGGTGGAGCTGTAAATTGGTCCAACCACTGTGGAAATCTATATGGAGGTATTTTTTTATTGGAAATTTTTAATGTACATCTTAATGTGATTCATTTTGACATGCTTTTCATTGTGACATTTCCATATATGCAGTTTGATAAACATTATTCATACAGGTTACCCCTTACCCTCCCCTATGCTTCCCCCCCTCCCACCCTTCCCATCTAAGTTTCCCATCTAAGTCTTCTCTATCTTTTACTTAGTAGTATTTTTCTTTATGTCCTTGGGTTCCAGTTCTGTTTAAGATAGAAACTTTTCTTGTAGTGGTCTATGTTTTTATCTTGTTAGAACAATTACATGCAATTTCTAGCCCATTTACATTGATATCATTCTTATCTTCACACCCCCTCGCACACCTTTTATTATGATCCAACCTTTGAGGTTATCTTAAAAAACTGAAAATAGATCTACCGTATGATCCAGCTATAACACTACTGGGAATTTACCCACAGGGAGATGGGTCATCATACCACAGAGACACCTGCATCTCCATATTCAATGCAGCACTTTTCACAATAGCAAGGATATAGAATCAACCAAAGTGTCCTTCAACAGAAGAATGGATAAAAAAACTATGGTACATATACACAATGGAATACTACTCAGCAATCAAGAAAAATGAAATAAGTTCATTCGCAGCAAAATGGATGGAATTAGAGAAAACTATTTTAAGTGAACGAACACAAGCTCAGAAAGAGAAACACCACATGTTCTCACTCATATGTGGAAGCTGAATCAAAATTATAAGAAGGAAAATCCTATTCAAAGGTCAGATCAAAATAAAAGGGAAAAAAAGCTAAGAATTGTGTCAATATAAATGGTCTAGAAAATGCATGCGATTGTTCTAACAAGATAAAAACAAAGATCACTACAGGAAAAGTTTCTATCTTAAACAGAACTGGAACCCAAGGACATATAGAAAAATATTACCAAGTAAAAGATAGAGAAGTCTTAGATGGGGAAGGTGGGAAGGAGGGGGAAGCATACAAGAAGGTAAGGGGGAACCTATATGAATAATGTACATCAAGATGCATATATGGAAATTTCACAGTGAAAACCATGTCAGAATGAGTCACATTAAGGTGTACATTAAAAATTTCCAATAAAAAATTTTTTTAAAAAACATTGTTGTTGTTAGGTGCCATCAAGTCGGTTTCCAACTTATAGCGACCCTCATAGGGTTTTCAATGGCTGACTGTTTCGGGATTGCCTTGGGAGTGGATTTCCAGGTCCTTCTCCCATTGTTGTGGTGCTGGGAATTGAACTCAGGACGTCAGAGACTCAGAGGCAGTGCAGCACTCTACCAACTGAGCTAAATCCCAGCCCCTGTCATTAAGATATTAAACAATAATTGTGATTAAAATAAATGTGTTCATTTGGTAAATGTATTTATTATTCTAAGCTGCATGAAAAAACCAGGTTCAATATACAAATGTACTGAAAGGAAAAGAAGTGATAATAAAGATTGACTTCTAAACAGGCCAACAAGTATCCATTAGAGAAGGAGAAAATTGGAAGAAAGAACATAACAAAGATTTACAAGAGAGAAAAAAATATGAAACAAACACTGAATGAGAAAAGATGGAAAGCATGGGAGACCAAGATCCTGGTGACCTCTCCATTGCATGTATTCATTCGGAAAGTGGCACTGCCGTGATGGCTGAAAATAATCTGGAAGCAGTATGATCCTCCATCTCTAGGAGCTCCTTCTAGCACATAATGCAATTCTATAAATCCCCCCAAATATTTATTAAATGAACCCATACAGAACAAGCATAGAGAGGTTAAATAACTCACCCAAAATAGCAAAAGAAAGAAAACTTATATCCCAAACCAACTTTTAGAATTCAAATTTTGCTAGGTGCCATGGTGCATGCCTATAATCCCAGTGACTCAGAAGGCTGAGGGAGGAGGATTGTGAGTTTCAGGCCAGAGGCTGCGGCACAACTTAGCGAGACTCTCTCTCAAAATAAAACAGGGATGGAACTCACTGATGGAGCACTTGCCTAGCATGTGTGAGGGTCTGGGGTCAACCCCACCTCAGTACTGAAAAAAAATCATTAAATATTTCAATCTTTTATATCTCTATATCATTCAAAATAGAGTAATATTAAAAACATTTCTAAGCATAAGTCAATATAAAAGAAGTGAAGCTAAATAAATGAGAAACATCTATAAAGAAACTGGATCCTATGGAAAAAAATGTATGTATTTTTAACTATGTTAGAGTAATTTGATAATATTGTGGATAGAGAGTTAACTCGTATTTTCTCAAAAATAACTCTCAATTTAAGAACAGTATCTCCAGGCAGACACTCTTTTCATTATGTTGATTATATAATTCTGCAAGTGACATCACATTAAATAAGTTGATAGGCCTCTATGGTAAAATTAAAAGAACATTAAGCAACCTTTAGAAATATCTTAATATGTAATGTCATGTCATTTTTATGTTGTATTTCATTCAGTAAACTCACAATGTGATTATTATAATTTAAATATGAATAATAATCAATTATGTAGAATTTTATATTCCTAAAAAGATGAGGATTAGAGTCTTAGTGTTTGGGAAGAGGGTTAAACTTCATTATGTATAATGATATGACTTCCTTTTGGACAGTTATTTAGAAGTAAATATTTTTAAGAAATATTGGAAAAAATATATTAGGACAGGTTAGTACATGAAATTTATGCTCATTTAATTTCATGGTAAAAATTAGCATGTGATTTAAAAAAATTTGGACACCACCAAAGTGGGTCTTCTATACATTTTAGTTTTCATGATTTTGGTTTTAGTCACTTTTATTCGTCTAATAATATATAGTAATACTTCTCAATTGAACAACATTTTCTTTACCTAGAATTATATTAATTTTAATTCTTGCTAATTTTCATGAGTAATAGAATTTACAAATGCAGTTTTCTGAAAGCAGTATTTACTACTAATATGTACTTCTCATCTGAAGGAACAATGATTTTAAATATACAATGATGATGAAAAAGTCTAAGTAAAATATGGATAGCAGAATTTTATTGAGGGCTGAAGTGCAAGTTAAACATTAAAAATCAGCATTTGTCACTCTAGGAGACTAAAACACTGCTGAAACCATCCATGTCAAGAGAAATATTTGGTTGTTACTCAGTATGCTCCTAACTTATTTTTAAATAAACAGGACACTAAGAAACTTCATCAAAATATAAGGTGTTGTCAAAAAACCAACACATAAAACCAACCAATAAAACCAAATAAGAGAATCCAGAATTAAATCCATGCATCTTCAGCCAACTGATCTTCAATAGAGGCACAAAAGACACATTGGAGAAAGGACAATCTTTTTAATAAATGGTACTGGAAACATTGCATGTTTTTATCTTTAAGGGAAAATCTTGAGACTATATATAAATATATGTTGTTGTTGTTGTTGTTGTTGTTGTTGTTGTTGTTGTTGGGTGCCATCGGGTCAAATCTGCCTCAATATAGTTAGATAGCTAGCTAGCTAGATAGATAGATAGACAGACAGACAGACAGACAGATGATAGATAGACAAACAAGACATGCAAGTAGAAGGGCACCATTGATGGGGAAGGAGGGGGTGGCGAAGGGGGTCATGACAGGGTAATGGGGAATGTGAACATAAGAAATGTACAATGGAATATATGCATGGGAATACCATAATGAAATCCATTAAGTTGCATGCTAACTAAAAAATTACTAATCAAAAATGGCAAAAAAGAAAGAATAGGCTTAGAATAGAGGGATATGTGCTCATTTGAGAAAATATGATAGAATAAATAAATAGTACTGGAAAAGCTGGATATCCACATGCAGAAGAACCAAAGTAAATTTCTCTCTGTCTTCATATACAAAAATCAATTCAAAATGGAACAAAGACCTAAATATAAGATCCAAAACTATGAAACTACCAGAAGAAAACATAGGAGAAATACATCGATATAGGCAATAAAATTTTTGGACTAAATGTCCAAAGAACAGTCAATAAAAGTAAAAGCAGGCAAATGAAATAATATTAAACTAAGAAGCTCCTTACAGCAAAGGTAATAATCAATGGAGTGAAGAGATAATCTGGAGAATAGGAGAAAATGTTTGTAAACTATTCATTTGACAAGAGATTAACATCCAGAATGTATAAAACTTCTAAAACTTCAACACTAAAAGCCCAAATAATCCAATTTTAAAATGGGAAAATAATCTGAATAGACATTTTCTCAAAAGTAGATACATAAATGGGCAAGAAATTTATGAAAAACTGCTCATCATCACTAATCATCAATAAAATATTAATCAAAATCATAAGGAGCCATCATCTCACACTAGTTAAATTGGTTGTAATCAGTAACACAAAAAAATAACAAGTGTTGACAAGGATGTAGAGAAAGAGAACTCTCACTTTTGGTGAGAGTATAAATAAGAACGCCTGCAGCTGTAGCCCTGTGGTATCCGATCCCGTCAGATCTCGGAAGCTAAGCAGGGTCGGGCCTGGTTAGTACCTGGATGGGAGACCACCTGGGAACACCAGAAGCTGTAGGCTTGGGAGAAGGACGTGGCAACCCCCTCCCAAAAATATCAATCTGCCATTGAAAACCCTATGCATAGCAGAGAAGCACTGACAATAGTGTTTCCCCTATTGTACAGAGGGTCGCTATGAATTGGATACAGACTCGACAGCACCTAACAACAACAACAAATAAATAAGAACATCCAGTATGGAAAAATGTGTGAGTGTGGAGGTTCCTCAAAAAACTATAAGTAGGACTATCATGATTCAATTACCCTATTATTGAGTACATATTCAAGTGAACTCAGTATGTTAAAGAGATCCCTGCACATCCAAATTTATTGACACACTGTTCACAAATGTCAAGTTACAGAATCAACCATGGTGTCCATCAATGGATGAATACATAAAGAAAATGGGGTACATATGCACAATGGAATATGAATTAATTATAAAAGAATGAAATCTTATCATTTGTGACAACATGGATAAAACTAGAGGACTCATTTTTTATGTGAAACTGGCCAGTCAAAAATAAAATATTAGCCAGGTGCTGTGGCACACATCTGTAATTCCAGTGACTTGGGAGGGTAAGTCAGGAGGATTCCAAGTTTAAGGCCTGAGGCAGCCTCCTTATTTATAATAAATAAATAAATAAATAAAAATAAGAAAGGGGTTGGAGATGCAGATGAGTGGTAGAGCACTTGCACAGCATGTGCAAGGCCCTAGGTTCAAACCATTAGTTATGCAAAACAAATAAACAAGCAATAAAAGGAAGGAGGAAAAAAAGGAGGAAAGAAGAAGGAAGGGAGGAAATTTCTCACTGTGAAAGCTGAAAATGTTGATTTCATAGAAATAGAAACTAGGGCTAGAAATGTAGCTCAAGTGCAAAGCACTTGCCTAGCACCTACAACGCACTGAGTTCAACCCTCAGCAGTGCACATGCATGAGCACACACATACATGCATGCACACACACAGAGAGAAAGTAGAGAATAGAACAGTGGTCACTAGAGGTTAGGAAAGGTAATGTTGTTGTTGTTAGGTGCCATCCAGTCAGTATCCTACTTATAGTGACCCTCATAGGGTTTTCAATGGCTGACTGTTTCGGGATTGCCTTGGGAGTGGATTGCCAGGCGCTTCTCCCATTTTTGCGGTGCTGGGAATTGGACTCAGGATCTCAGAGACTGCAGTGCAGCGCAATACCAACTGAGCTAAATCCCATCCTAGGAAAGGTAATAGAGAGAGTCATATTGGGAGATTGGTAGACAGGTACCAAATCACAGTTAGGTAGAATATGTTCTAGTGCATTACAACACAGTAGTATGACTACAGTTTACAACAAGTTATTATATAGATTATAAGGAACTAGAAGAGTTTGAAAGTCCCTAACACAAGGAAATGACAAATGCATGAAAGGACAATGGTTTATCCTGATTAGATCATTACATATTGTATACAAGTATCAAATTATCACACTATACCCCAGAGATATATACAACATTTTAAAAATCCAAAAAATGTAGTACATAATATTGTTGGCTTTTTCATCTATAAAATGGATTTTAAAACTTTGTTTATAAAAATATGCCATGTTAAAAGTTTACACAGTTACAAAGAGAAGGAAGTATAGCTGTGCCACATCACTATCTGAGTGATCTGGAGAAAATTATTTAATCTTGTAGCTCAATTTTTCTCATACATAAGATGGGAATACTAAGAGGTTACGGTGAAGATAAAATGAAAATAGGCTTGAATGCTTTTACCATAGGCTCTGCCACAAAGTAAGTGATCACCACACATTAGCTGTAAGTTATTAATAATGTTCATAATGTTTCACTGATACTGCAAGAAAGTTTTTCTAACCTGATTGGGCTATAAAAGGTATACCCCCATGTCAGAGCTGAAAGCAGATTCTAAGGGACAAGATCTGAAGCAGGAAAAATCTGCAGGTAGCCACTGAAGAAACTACCAGGATGAATGTGGAGGGAAGGATGAGAAGCAGGAAAGCTGGAAAGATATGATGGAGTATTTTGTTGACTGGATGTGTCATTCATAAAAAAGGGTCAAAATAATTCAAACTCAAGTTTTCTTGTAGGGGCTGGTGTTGTATAAAGTTTTCCTTCAAATTCCTATGCTGATGCTTAATCACCAATATGATAACACTAAGAGGACTTTCAGGAGATGATTCATTTATGAAGGCAGAGCCCTGAAGAACAGGATTGGTGCTAGAGATGTTGCTTAGTGGTGGAGCACTTGCCTAGCATGTGCGAGATAATAAATAAATAAATAAATAAATAAATAAATAAATAAATAAATAAATGTCAGCTACCTAGTCTTTTTTTTTCCCCTTTGTTTCTTCCACCATTTGAAGACGTGGTGGTTTGTACCCTCTAGAGCACCATCTTGGAAGCAGACAGAACACCCCCCACACACTCCAAATCTGTTGATGCTTTGATCTTGGTCTTACTGTAAGCCTTCAGAACTATAGGAATAAATTTCTGTTTTTTATTATGGAACCACTCTGTGATACACTATTATAGCAGTAAGAATGAATGAAGGCAAAGAGGGTTGTTTATTTCCTTTTTTCTTGGAAGGTGTGTGTGTGTGCGCGCGCGCACGTGTGTGTGTGTGTGTTTTGGTCTCAATGCCTGGGAAGATGGAGTTTAGAGTGGCAGGATTCTTAGATGGGGACCATTATACAGATGTATGTGTGCAATAATGAGAAGGACAACCAAGAATAATTTGGTTTTGTACACATTCAGATAGAGATGCCTATCAAACACCCTTGTAGATTTCAAGGAAGTAGTTGGATAAACAAAAGGAGAGGTTTGAGTGGAGATTTGAAAGTGGAATTGGCATTGATTAAGTTATATTATACAGAATGAAGTTCAAATGTGAGATGGAAGTTGAAACATAGCAATTCCAATTGAACAATTAACCATAAGGCAGGCTAACTTTTCCCTCAGAGACTTTTTTAAACACTTAAATTATCTGAATAACTATTAAATGGAATGGATATCATACTTGGACATTGCTAGACATTGTTAAGTGTGTTTAGAAATCTCACACTCTTTGCAGCCACAGACTTCTACAAAAAGTTCCTATCCCAAGAACTGTCATTCCAAATATTTGGGTCAGAGTACAGAAAGTGGCCAATACTCAGGAATGAGACAAGTTTTGTTCACAGATCTTAGCTGCACAATTCCAACATGAAAATAACTCCCTTACACTTCAGATTGGCATATAGCTATCCTCTCTATTAACCTGGAATTCATGCATTTAGCCAGTCAGTCACTTGATACTGGCAATAGGGATGAAAAGACAAAGTCTGAGCCTAGAGGAGCCTATTAGAGGAGACACAATTGTAAAGGGAGAAACTTGCATGTGTTTTACAAAATACTTTTCTAAGATGCTGAGGAAGCACAGAGATGGACTAGTCACTGGTTATGTGAAGTCCCCAGACAGCTTTGGAAAGGAGGTGACTTTTCTGATGGATGTAAAGGAATCTAGCAGCTCAGAAGACTGGAAATATACAATGGATGAAGCATGCTAGAAGACGGAGCATGTAATGAGACACTTCTTCATGGGCTTTACTTGCTTCCCAGTAGCCTCCAAATTTGTTCTACATATTCTTATTTTTAAAATTGACTGTCTTCATATCATTAAAATTATGCAACTGATCATTTAAACTGATCAAAATAAATGTGCCTGATCTCTAGAACATATCCATTTTATTTTCAAAGGGTCTTTCTTGGGTATTATTCTTTGAACACAGACATTTTAAAAAGTAGACTGAAACTTCATCAATTTTTAAACACAAAAGAAAAGGATTTCAGGAGTTCCATGAAAGCTTCTTGCTGCCCATCAGACCTCCTGGCTTTCAGATTACAAAAAAAAAAAAAAAAAAAAAAAAAAAAAAAAAAAAAAAAAAAAAAAAAAAAAAAAAAAAAAAAAAAAAAAAAAAAAAAAAAAAAAAAAAAAAAAAAAAAAAAAAGCAAAGCTGTGGCTCACTCACTGGAATCTAGGTTGTACATTAAAATGCAAAAACTGTGAGAAGTTTGGGGACCATTTACATTTTAGCATGCCCTGAGTATACCAAACTCTGAGGACATTTCCCAATAAAATGAAGTTCAAGAAATTGTGAAATAAAAATAATAACTAACAATAAGTAGATATGGGAACATCAAAGATAAACTAATGTTGTTTTACAGGTTGCATTACAACCGTCTCTTGTTGTTGTTGTTAGGTGCCGTGGAGTCGAGTCCGACTCATAGCGACCCTATGTACAGCAGATCAAAACACTTGCCGATTCTGTGCCAGGCAAACCATCTTATTTATGTTTAAGCCCATTGTTGCAGACACTGTGTTAATCCATCTGGTGGAGGGTTTTCCTCTTTTCTGTTGACCAGCCACTCTTCCAAACATGATGTCCTTCTCCAGAGATTGTTCTCTCCTGACTACATGTCCGAAATATGTAAGACGCAGTCTGGCCATTTTTGCTTCCAAGGAGCACTCTGGTTGTACCTCTTCTAGGACAGATCTGTTGGTTCTTTTGGTAGTCCATGGTATATTCAATAGACGTCTCCAGCACCACAATTCAAAAGCATCAATTCTTTTTCTGTCTCTCTTGTTCAATGTCCAGCTTTCACAACCATATGATGCCACTGAAAATACCATGGCATGAGT
>VMDO01018123.1:0-12046 GCA_007922755.1 Pedetes capensis
GTGCCCTGAGTCTTTATCTCATAGCGACCCTGCCTACAACAGGCAAAACACTATTGTCAGTGCTTCTCTGGTATTTGTAGGGTTTTTAATGGCGGATTGATTTTTGGGAGTGGGTTGTTGGGTCCTTCCTCCAAGCCTACAGCACCTGTCTTTCCCAGGCGGTCTCCCATCCAAGTACTAACCAGATCCAATCTTGCTTAGCTTCTGAGATCTGACGGGATCATTGTTGTTGTTGTTAGGTGCCGTCAAGTCAGTATCCAACTCATAGCAACCCTCAAAGGGTTTTGGATGGCTGACTGCTTCAGGATTGCCTTGGGAGTGTATTGCCAGGTCCTTCTCTCATTTTTGTGGTGCTGGGAATTGAACTCGGGACCTCAGAGACTGCTGTGCAGAGCTCTACCAATTGAGGTAAACCCCAGCCCTGACGGGATCATTAGTTGGCTGTTAATAACTGAAAAAGTAATGTACTAATAATGCTAAAGATGATTACAGAATTACCTTATTAAAACACCGTACCTAAAATGTATTGACTCCCTGTGTTTATTTTGACCTACATTTTTAGAAACATGGAAATCTAAACTTGGTAATTAAGTAGAATTACATTAAGCAAAGTAGCAGGAAGTTGAAATGTGGGTGAATTATTCTGCTTTGAATATTTCAATGGTTAAGTTTAATTTGTAGATGTAATATTATTTTCTTACAAAAATGTCCATCCATTTGTGTATTACAGAACAATTTCTTCTTGTATATTTTATATTTATACCAATGTTATGATCTGAAAGTTTGTAACCCCCCCCACCACCAGCTTATATGTTGAAATCCTAAACCCCAATGACGGTGTTAGAAGATAAGACCTGTGGAATATGATTAGGTCATGAGGGCTTGTTATTGTTAGGTGTGATCCAGTCATATCTGACTCATAGTTACCCTCATAGGGTTGTCAATGGCTGATTGTCTTTCCGGGATCCTTTCAGGAGTGGATTGCCAAGTCCTTCTCCTATTTTTGCTGTGCTGGAGGTTAAACTCAGGTCCTCAGAAAGTGTGGAACAGCACTCTACCAACTGAGCTAAACCCCAGCCCAGGTCATAAGGACAGAGCCCTTATAAAAGTGGCCTGAGGGGAAACTCTCACTCTTCCCATCATGTGAAATTAAAATGACAAAATGCCTATCTAGGAGGAAGTCCCTCAGGAAGCTTTGACTTTGCTGACGTCCTGATCTTGGAGTTCCACTTTTGTAGAACTGAGAGAAAGGAATTTCTGTTTCTTATAAGCTGTCCAGTATATGATTTTCTTATAGTAGCCCAAATGCACCGTGACAACTATTTTCTTGAATTTAATGGGAAGGTAGGCTATTTGTTTTGTTGTCAGAACATGTAGCATGCTCATCCATTGCCAGGCAAAGCCAATATTCAAAACTAAACCAAATCTTTTCTTTATTCTTTATGACTGTCAGCAGTCCTCAGGTTCCTCATGGGATGTGATTCTGTGACCATCCTGTTTTAAATTGCCTCATTACCCAACCTTTCACACAAAAGCTATTTTAATTTGATTCAAAAATTACAGTGTAAAGATGAAACACAGGAATAATTTAGTAAGCTTTTTTAATAGCTATTCATGGTGAAAATAATAAGAACATGTTTGTAAGATAATGGTTTATATATGAATAGATTAATGATATAACATTTCTTATAATACAGATTTTAAAATGATCCTTTTATGCTATCTTCTTATTTCTCACATATGCTAATGAATAATTGATAGCTGTGTAGAAATATGAGAAATAATATAGGAATTCATACACTAATAAGCTTGACTGATGTTTAGAAACCTTTTATGTATAATGCTTAGAGATCATAAATGATTATTTTAGTTAAGTTCAATAAGCTATTTTGTGAGTGATGAGATGAATATGGTGATAGGAAAATTCAAGTTCCCTGGTTATTATTGCTTCTTGTTTCTAGCACACCCCCCCAACAAAAAGGTTCCTCTACCTTGAGTCACAATTGCTCCTTGAATTACTTGAGGTGTCTAGCCATGCTGAATCCTAGGAGCTACAGATAAAACTTAAAATATCCCTTCCCAAAACAGAGCAAAATAATTCCCCCAACCAAAACAGGAACATAGACAAAAAGCTCCAATTATCATGCTTTATTGAGCCCTTCAGTAATATGAGTTTTCAAATAAATAAGCAAGTAAAAAGAAATGATACCTTAAATATGCAAGTCTGAAATTTACTAGTACGTTGTTTGAATTCCATCCTAATACTCACTCATTCTGCTTATATTTGCATTCATTTTATAGCAGATATGAAGTATGATGAAAAGAACAATATGGTGAATGTTTAATTGAAAAATTTATTTCTCATGAAAGAGGACTTCCAGAACTGCTTCAGAAACTGGTAAGAATGATGGGATAAGTGTATTTGACACCAGGAGTAATATTATGAGGGGGATTAATGGTAATTTGTCTTTTACTATAATCATATTTTCCAGACATTCACCTTATTTTTGTTCACACCTCATATATGTATTCTTGTGATATTATACTCAAGTATTCCTATAAAATGACCGAACATCTTAGATTTTTGACTAGTATGAAATTTAAGAAAATGTTTTTCAAGTTTGGAATTCTGAGCTCTGGTCTGTTCCTGAGTTCAAATTCCATTTCATTTTCCTACTGGTTTGCTGTTGCTTTTCATTATTATTATTACTATCATTTTACACCATTTATGAATCAATCAAAGAATGTGATGATTAGTAAGACTGTACACTCAGTACAGGAAAAGGACAGTGTTTAGATGCCATTTTTATGAATTCTATATGCCTGTTTTACATAATCACAGACACTTAAAACATACCAAAGAATGTAAAACTCAACTACTTTCACTCAAGAAATGTGTTAAGTATTATGCCCCATTTCTCTTAATTTATATTTGGTCATATTAGATTTGTCTTCTGTCTTGTCTATTTTCTACTACTACAACTGAATACTTGACACTAGAGAATTCTTAAAGGCAAAAGGTTTATTTTGATTCATAGTTCAGAAAAGTCCAAGAGAATGGCTCTAGCATTTGCTCTGCTTCCCAAAAGGACTTAAGGGCAGAAAACAGAAGGGCAAGCAGATACATGCAATAGAAAGAAAAGAGGCCTGATCTCCAATTGTAGCTGCTCGGAGAAAGGCATTAATCCATTGATGAGGGCTCTGGCCCCATTACTGAAACACTTCCCAGTAGACTCCATTTCCAGATACTGCTGCAAGCACAATTAAATTTCAACATGAGTTTCAGAGGGGACAAACCAAGCTCAAACCATAATATCTTTCACATGTTTTAGTGCTATCTCCTTTAATGGGCAAACAATTAACACATAAATTTGAGGAAATTAAAATGACAATTACTACCTTGATTCATGGACCTTGATCTAGTAGAGTACAAAAACAAGAAGCAGCATGAAGAAAGTTAAGGACAATGACTAAAGTGGAAGCAAGGATTTAGAGTGAAGGGAATCCACTACAGCCTGAGTTGATCATGGAGACAATATCTACATGTGATCATAAAGAAATTATACATTTCATTAGGAGATTTAGATGTATAAATATTATAAAAAGCCTGCAGCCATACAACTGTGGCTTCTGATCCCAAGAGATTTTGAAAGCTCAGCAGGGTCAGGCCCAGTCAGTACTTGGATGGGAGACCACCTGGGAACACCAGGTACTGTGGATTTGGGAGAAGGACCCAGCAACCCACTCCCAAAAAACAATCAGCCATTGAAAACCCTACGAATAGCAGAAAAGCACTGATGATAGTGTTTCTCCTGTTGGGACGTATGGTCACTATGAGTTGGACATCAGCTCAATGGCACCTAACAACAATAACAACATATAATAAGAGACTACAGAGTAGGGACAAGGAAGTTGGGAGAATACTGTTGTCAAGAAAAGCAATGAACTTGTACCCCAAGATACCAGACAAGATGGTCAATCAATCATGTATTTAAAAAGGGAGTGTAATCTTGATATAGTTGTTGTTAAGTGCCATCAAGTCAGGTAGGACTCAGAGTGACCATACGTACAACAAATGAAATACTCCCTGATACTGTGCTATGATTGGCACTATATCAGTCCTTCTCTGCTATTCATATATTCAATGGCTGATTGTTTCAGGGATTCCAGGTCCTTCTCCCTAGCTCCCAGTACCTGGTGTTCTCAGGTGGTCACCCATGCAGAACTAACCAGGCCCAGTCCTGCTCAGCTTCTAAGATCTCATGGGATGTGAGGTCAGTGTGGTAGAGCTGCAGGCATAAATCTAAATAGTTTTGCTTAAATTCAGAGGGCCTGTCTTCTTATTCATTGCCATCTAGTCAGGTCCAACTCATAGGAAACCTATGTACAAAAAGAATAAAACACTCCCCAATTCTGTGCCAGGCACACGGTCTTACTTATGTTTAAGCACATAATTGCAGACACTATGTCAACCCATCTAATTGAGGGTATTCTTTTTTCATTGACCTACCACTCTCCCAAACATGAAGTCCTTCTCCAGGAACTGATGACTCCTGACTCTATGTGCGTAATACATGAGACACAATCTAGCCATCCTCACTTCCAAGGAGCACTCTGGTTGCACTTCTTCTTGCACATATCTGTTGGTTCCTTTGACAGTCAACAGGATACTCAATATTTGTCTCCAACACCATAATTCAAAAGCATCAATTCTTCTCCTATCTCCCTTATTCAATGTCCAGCCTTCACAATCTTATGTTGTTACTGAAAATACCATGGCATGAGTCATGCACTCTATTGTCTCAAATATGACATCTTTTCAACGCTTCAAAGAAGTCTTTTGCAACAGCTTTTCCTAGTGCAATGTGCCTTTTGATTTTTTGACTGCTGCTTCCATGGGTGTTGTAGAACCAAGTAAAGCAAAATCTTGAACAACTTCAAACTTTTCTCCATTTATTATGAAGCTGCTTATTGACCCAGTTGTAAAGATGTTTGTTTTGCTGATGTTGATGCACAATCCATATTGAAGGATGTGTTCTTTGATATTCATCAGTAAATGTTTCAAATCCTCTTCACTTTCAATAAGCAGAGTTGTGTCAGCTGCCTAATGCAGATTGTTAATGAGTCTTCCTCCAATGATGATGCCATGTACTTCTTCATAAAGTCTAGCTTTTCAGATTATTTGCTCGGCATAGAGATTGAAGAGGTACAGTGAAAGGATATAGCCATGACACACATCTTTCTCAACATTAAACTAGCCAATATTTCCTTGTTCTGTTCAAATAACTGCCTCTTACTCCATGTACAGACTCCTCATGAGTATAGCTAAGTGCTCTGGTGTTCCCATTCTTCGCAGTGTTATCCATAAGTTATTAGGATCCACACAGTCAAATGCCTTTAAATAGTCAATAATCATAGATAGATATCTTTCTGGTATTCTCTGCTTTTGGGTAATATCCATCTGACATCAGCAGTGATATCCCTGTTCCATGTAATCTTCTGAATCCAGCTTGATTTTCCAGCAGTTCCCTTTCTACATACTGCTGCAATTGCTTTTGAAAGCTCTTTAGCAAAACTTTAATTGTGTGTGTTATTAATGATATCACTAGATGGTTTCCACATTTGATTGGATCACCTTTCTTGGGAGTAGGCACAAATAAGGATCTCTTTCAATCAGCTGACAAAGTAGCTGTTTTTCAAATTGCTTGGCATACACAAGAGAACACTTCCACTGTTGCATCTGTTTGTTGAAATGTTTCTACTGGTATTCAATCAATTCGTGGAGCCTTGTGTTTCACCGGTTCCTTCAAGACATGTTCCACTTCTTCTTTCAGTATCATTGGTTCCTCTTCAAATTGTCAATGATCCACCATTCTTTTTTATATGACTCTGTATTCCTTCCCTTTTCTTTTGTTGTTTCCTGCACCATTAATATTTACCCTGTTGAATTCTTCACTATTACTGCTTGACTCTTGAATTTTTCTTCAATCCCTAAAGCTTGAGAAATATAGAACATGTTCTTCCTTTTTGGTTTTCTGTCTCCAGTTCTTTGCACATGTCATTATATTAGATTTTGTCTTCTCAAGCTGCCCTTTGAAATCTTCTGTTGAGTTCCTTAACTTCATTATGTCTTCCTTTTACTTTTTCTGTTGGACATTCAAGGGCAAGTTTCAGAGTCTCTTTTGACATGTAATTTGGTCTGTTCTCTTTTTTCCTGTCTTTTAAATAATCCTTTGATTTTCTCATGAATGTCTTTGATGTCATGCCATAACTCATCTGGTCTTCAATCATTAGTATCTAACACATGAAACCTGTTCTTGAGGGGGGTCTCTGAACTTAGGTGGGATATACTCAAGGTTGTACCTTGGATCTCATATATTTGTTCTAATTTTCTTCTGCTTTAGTTTGAACCTGCATATGAGTAGTTAATGGTTTGATCCACATGTATCACCTGGTCTTGTTCTGACACTTGATATTGAAATTTTCCATCCTTTCCACAGTGTACTCAAGTTGGTTCCTGCATTTTCCATCTGGTAATTTCCATGTGTATGGTCACCATTTGTGCTGGTGAAAAAGCATATTTGCAATGAGGTCATTGGTCTATCATAAAATTCCATCATACATTGTTTCTGTCACCAAGGCCATAATCTCAAACTAATGAGCCTTCCTTTTGTTTCCAACTTTTGTACTCCAGTCACTAGTATTAGTACATTCTCATTGCATGTTCAATCTATTTCAGATTACAGGAAGTGGTAAAAATCTTCCGATCTTCATTTTTGGCCTAGTGGGAGTTGTGTAAGTTTGAATAGTAGTCATAATACCTGGCCTTTTTTGTAGGTATATGGACATTATTCTGTCTTTGACAGCATTGCATGTCAGGACAGATCTTGAGATGTCTTTTTTGATGATAAATACAATCCCATTTCTCTTTCATTTGTCATTTCTAGCATAGTAGACCATATGATTATTTGATTCAAAATGGCCTTTTCTAGTCCATTTTAGTTCAAGAATGCCTCGAGTATGAATGTTTAGACACTCCATTTCCCTTTTGATGATTTCTAATTTTCTTAGCTTCTTACTACATACATTCCACCTTCCTATTGTTAATGGATGTTTATAATTGTTACTATTCATTTTGAGTCATTCCACCTTAGCAAATGGAGGTCCTTGGGGCTTTACTCCATTTTTATCATTAAGGTAGACTCTACTTTGGTGAGGTACCTCTTCCCCAGGAATTTTTTGGAAGCCTTCCAACCTAGTGTGCTCATTTTCCAGCACTATATCTGATAGTGTTTCTCTGCTATTCATAGGGTTTTCAATGGCTGATTGTTTGGGGAATGGGCTCCCAGGTCCTATTCCCTTGTCTGTCAGCCTGGAAGTTCGGTTGAAACCTGTTCACCATGGGTGACCCTGCTATTATCTGTAATACCAGTAGCATAGCTTTCAGCATCACAGCAATAACCAAGCCCACACACATTAGAATATACAGGTCTTGCCCTTGAATGAAAGAGCAAATTGAATTTTATTTTGTAGAGATTGAGGAGTCCTTGAATGAATCTGAGCAATCAATAGCACTGTAATATTATCTCATGGCAATGCTAAAAATACATAAGCAAGAGGCCAGTCATGAAGGCACTGCAATCACCAATAGCTTATCCTGAAGAATGTATACATTACTCAGTTTTCCTTGTGTTCCTTTCCATCTGCAGCCCTCAGACCACATCCATGTGTTTCACTGATAATTTTCAATTATTCAGTAGTGCATTATATTAAAAGCACTTTATTAAAAACATGAAAGTATTTATTTCAGAGAATTTAAGGAATATTAAAGGTAAAATGAATAAAATAATATGAAAAATGTATAATAATAGGCTCTAATTCAACATGCTATACCACCTTAGCATCCAATCTCATCAGATCTCCAAAGCCAAACAGGATTAGGTCTGGTTAGTACTAGAGCCTGGGAATATCTGGTGCTATAGGTTAGGAAGAAGGATGCTACAGCCCACTTTCGAAACAATCAGCCATTGAGAACTCTATGAATAGCAGAGAAGCACTGACATAGTTTTGGGAATGGCACTGTGTTGGGGAATGTTTCATTTGTTGTACATAGGGTCACTAAGAGTCAGACCTGACTCAACAGCACCTAACAACAGCAATAATGATCCAACACAAAAATAAACAATGCATATTTGTAGCCTATCCCAGGCATGTTTTTAATTATTTAATTTTAAATGTATTGTTTATATTAATACTCTGAAAAACATCAAGCACTACTGTTGCCTTTACATACTTTGTTTATAGATTATTATCCTGAGAAAATAGTGTTTTAAAAACCAATTTCATAACTGGTAATATGACATGCAGTTTATTGAAGCATCATCTACGGCTAAGCATTTAAGTTACTTCTAATTGTTAGTTTTTTGTTGAATTCTGATAAAATCTCTGTCTCTAAAATTCTTGCATGTACTTTTGCTTTCTTCTTGGTATTAATTTCTAAATAGAAATGTTAAATTATAAAATGTATTTCAATTTATTCCCACCAGACATAAATGAGAAAGCATCCACATTTAACACATTTAATATATCCATAATTTAAACATTGCTATCATTTTTCAAGATATTTGCTAATTTTCCAGGTTAAAAATGATATTGCAGTGTTCTAGTTTTCATTTCCTTCATTATTGGATTGACATTTCTAGATGTCTATTAGTAATTAATATAACCAGTTTGAAATTTCTTTATAATGATCTTTTGGAATTTTCTAATTGAGACATAGGAGTTATTTGTAGATCAATTTTTGGTGATATTTTGCAAATGACTTTCAACTTGGTTTCTGAACATAATGCTTCAAAAAATCCTTTTATGTTTAATAATTTTTCTCAAGTTATTGTGTCCTATTTTACAGCTTCCTTTTAGAGAACACCTAATGAGTTATTATTTGTGTTTCTTTGGGTGAAATGTAAATAGCTAAAGTAACTCAAAAGTTATTATCTTATGGCAGTTTAGAATATTGATTAGTTTTATATTTAACCTAGCACTACTATTTAACATTCTTTTTCCAGTTAAAATATGACTCCTTAAGAAAAACTATACCTCAGTTATGTGTACATGCTGTAGCTTTAGATGTGAACATCTTTTATTTTATTTCCTTTAGCGATCTTAACTGTCAGGATATGAATTCCCTTACTCCACAAGTTCTCCAATATGCTACAATCAGTCAAACATTTAATTTGGAACCAGATTAATAAATATGAAGTTGTAACTTCTTGCATTTTGGCTTACATGATGGCTAGGTACTTTGAACACTTTACATTTATGGGCCACCCATATGATTTTCTAATTAATAAATTCTTCATGAACTTTTACATAAAGTTTCATTGAATTGTCTAACATTTTTCTAATATTGATCCATGTAGTTTGAATATGAATTCAATGACAGTTCTTTGCCTTCAGATAGCAATTACTAAGCTGTGATGGTATTTTCATAGTTCTCAATACACTTTGACAGCAAATTTAATGTATTCAAGTGTTAGTATTTTCTTTTATTGTTCTGCTCCTTTTATTGTTTATGCTCTTTTGTATTTTGTCCAGGAAATTCTCCCAGTTTTCAAGAAATTAAGGATTTGTGCTCACATTTCCTTTTAAAAATTTAAACTTCTTGTTTTACTTTTAGATGTGTAATCAAAAAAAGAAGATATTTGTATATTTAAATGCAAAATTTTTATATTATTTATATTGATATTCACCCTATGTTTCCATCAGCTTGTCATGCTGTAGGAGTTTTGTGTTGCTGTGATATTGAAAGCTATGTCACTGGTATTTCAGATACCAACAAAGTGGACAGGTTTCAGCTAAGCTTCCAGGCTAAGATAGACTAGGGAAAAGGGCCTCGCAGCCCACTCCCAAAACAATTAGCCATTGAAAACCCTATGAATATCAGAGAAACACTGTCAAATATGGTTCCTGAAAATGAGCCTCTCAGACAGGAAGACATTCAAGAAATGACTGGGGAAAAGGTGCCTCTTCAAAGTAGAGTCAACTCTTCAAAGTAGAGTCAACCTTAATGATGGGAATGGAGTAAAACTCCTGGGACTTCCTTTTGCTAATGTGGCATGACTCAAAGTGAGAAGAAATATAGTTACTGCAACATTGGGCTCAAACATAAAAAGATGGTGTGCATGGCACAGTGTTGTGTAATGATCCTATCTGTTGTATATAGGGTTACTATGAGTCTGATCTGACTAAACAGCACCCAACAACAACCTTGATATTCAATTTCCATTACTGATGTTCCCTTTTCCTACTGGTTTGAAGTTTGAAATGTGCTTGTAATCATTCTCTTCCAAACTCCTATATATTTTTTTCATTACTTTGGGGATGAAACTAGCTCCTTGAACATGCTATGCAAGTGCTCTACCAATGAGTATACCCCACAACTTTCTTCATTTTTACTTTTTATTTTGAGGTAAGGTCTTGCTAAGTTTCAGTGGCTGCCTCTGTCTTCATATTCATGATCTTTTTGCCTCAGCCTATCAAGTCACTTACTGGGATTATAGTTGTGTGCTACAAAGCCAGGCTCTAAACTGTCTATATTCTAATTCCTACTGCTGGAGTGGGGTTCCTTGAGTCTCCTTTACCAGAAGATGTACTATAAGTTCTTTCATTAGACTACATTAGAAATAATTAGAAGGTGGGAAAAAGAGAGAAGATCTTGCCTTCTGGCAGGTATTGGCATTTGTAGGCAATTAGTAAGAAAACTGAGAATATAAAGGGACACCAGAGGGACAAGCAGAGACAGTGTGGTTTGAGCCTGGTCCAGGCCACATCTTCTCAGTGGTATTGAAATGGACTGAAACAGCATCTCTAACAATGCAGCAGCCAACAATAAATAATGAAATCCTGCCCAAAGAGCATTGCTGTTCTTCCTTTGCCTCTTTGGCTGTCACTTCAGATGCTTTTTTTTTTTTCCTTCAATACCTTACAATACCTTGTAACCAATTCTGGGTGTCAAAACCTTGTTCTTGAAATATTTAGAGTGGTCCCTATAGTCTTTTCTGAATCCTGACTGATAAACCAACTTTAATTTCATTCCTCCTATTATTACTATCATTTTATAAATGTACACTTTTCCAATAAATTACTGTCCGTAATTTGTGTAGATTCAGACTAATATTGTTACCAGCTTTTGAAGAGTTACTTGAGTTGCTATTTACTTCAAAATTAACGTGGATAGTTTTGGAGTACATCATGATTACAATTGTTCACATCATTTTTAGAATCAAATTTTCAACTTTGGAGAAAAATGCCACTGAAATACTGGGTAGAATTTTATTAAATTTGATAGATAAATTAGGGAGAAATGATATCCTTGCAGTAAAATTTATCCTAATTCTTAAAAGCACATAACTCTACATTTAAAAATAGTATTTCATGCCCTTCAACAACATTGGTGATTTTATCTATATAAATATTCAGATATTTGTTTGATTTCTTTCGAAGTACCTAATTATTTTAGTTACTTTTATTACCAGGATCTTTTCCTTTTTTTTCATTTCTTTTTTTTTCTTACCTATAGGAATGTTTTTAAATTTAATGTCCAATCACATTATTATAAGTACTATTCATAATTCTCAAAATTCTTTTTGGAAAATTCTCATGCAGTCTGGAAATGGTGGCACATACCTGTAATCCCAGTGACTCAGGAGGTAAAGGCAAGAGAATTAAAAGTTTCAGTGTAGAGGGAGCTTATGTGACTTAATGAGACCCTTTTTCAAAATAAAAATTATCAAAAGGGGCCTGTGTGCATTTCAGTGGTAGAGCCCTTGCAAAGTATGGGTTCAGACTCCCAGTCCTGTAAAAGAAAGAAAGGAAAGAAGGAAAATAGAGGATTCCTATGCAGATATTCATGTTTTATTCAAATACATCTTTGTTTATATAGTTTCTAAAGCTCTCACACATTTTCATTTTTTTGCTTTATTAGATTGGTGAGAATCTCTATTAAAATTCTATATAATGTGAAATATTTTTAAATATTACAAAGTGG
>VMDO01018123.1:12146-43136 GCA_007922755.1 Pedetes capensis
GTTGTTAGGTGCCGTCGAGTCGGTATCCGACTCATAGCGACCCTCTGTACAACAGGGGAAACACTATTGTCAGTGCTTCTCTGCTGTTCATAGGGTTTTCAATGGCAGATTGATTTTTGGGAGGGGGTTGCCAGGTCCTTCTCCCAAGCCTACAGCTTCTGGTGTTCCCAGGTGGTCTCCCATCCAGGTACTAACCAGGACTGACCCTGCTTAGCTTCCGAGATCTGATGAGATCGGATGCCACAGGGCTACGGCTGCAGGCACAAAGTGGTATATTTAGTACATATTTCCATTATTTTATATACTTTTGAGGAGTTTAAGAATTTTCGGTGGTATTCCTTATTTGCTTAATTCTATGTAAATTAATGTAGATTTTATTACCTTTCCAACCTTTCCAGGATGGAATAATTTACTTATTTCTAATATTTCACTTCTTCTTACTAGGCACTTGGGTAAAGCGTGGCTGTGTGTGGTTCTTCTGAGTTGCATGGCATTGTCTTGCATCTTCATTTGTCTGCAGTCAGCTAGTGACTACCTTGAGCTGGAAGTTTCAGAAAGTCTTTTCTTATGTGTGTGGCATACTTCTGTACCATTACATTGTGTCTTTCTCTAAGTAGCTTTTTAACCTTTCACATATTGTGTTGGTCTCAGAAAATGTACATGACCTGTTGTTCCTAAGAGAAACTATTCTGCGTGTGGAAGCTGCAGGTTTCTTGAGGCCTAATCACCAATTTTAAACAGAATCATTTCTACTACATTTAATTGATCCAAGAAACCTAGGGGCAAGAGTGTATTCAAAGGGTGGGAAAATAGGCTCTGTTTTTCTACTTCTTAATTGGTAAAGAGGCCTGGCACTATAGGGCCTTGTGTTTACTCAATAACAGCAACAACTTCTTAATTTTCTTGACTTATTTCGTTTCTTCTTGCCTTGTCTAAAATACACAGAGCAACTTGAAGATAATTTAGAAGTGGTTATCAGGTTCAGCCTTTTCACAGCTTAAAGCTCTCCACTGATGTACCTTTCCAACTAGATTAGTTTGAATTCATGAATATGTTTGCAGTGGTTCTGTATAGTCCCTGTTATTCTTAGTTTTCTTACAATAATTCCCTTTCTTTTCTTCTTTATATACCTTAGCAAAAGGTGAACTTTTGATTTTTTATTGAAATAAAATCAATATAACATAAAATTCACAGTTTTACCCATGCAAAGTATACAATCAAGCATTTTTAATACTTCTCAATGTTGTACAATCATCACCACTATCTAATCCCAGAATATTTTTTCATATTTAAAAGAAATCTAAGATCCATTTGAGCAGTTATTTCATATTACCCTTTGCCTCCCAAGGGGAAAAAAATGAAACTAAAAGAAAACTTACTACAGGGAAACAGCTAAAGAATATGTTCTGTTTTCCATAAAATAAAGATGGTCATGGTCTACTTTGTGTTTGAACAGAAAAATCATATGCTTCTGAAATAGAAATTTATGATACAGTGAATATGATAATGGTTACAAACAACCCAGATAGCAAGATCAGGAACATGTGTAGGAACAGAGAAACATAATAGAGTGTGTTCCTATCCATAGAATGGATTTTGAACTCATTTTGAATCTGGAACCTGCTCCAAGATTTATAATTACTCTTAGCAGCCACAGAGATAGGAAATCTGAAGGCTGCTTCTTTTGAGGGTCTCTCTTTAAATGTTACCTACCTTTTTCTGTAATACAGCTGACCTGGGGTGCTATTTCTTTCTTTAACGCAGAGATGGTGATTCAACCAGGATGTGAGGGCTGATATTCAGCCCCTCTGTGGGAATGCTTAGCTGGGGACAAGGAGGACCAGGATCCAGGCATTTTCTCACAGTCCCATGACTGAGGCCTTTCTCAATCACCCTTTCATCCCCAGCAGGCTGACCGAAGTTCACTCAACAGCATCATTATCTGGGGTCTGACCTCTGGCAGAGTTGCAGGAGGCTCTTGGACTCTAGCTATCTGTTTCACAGATGAAGGAGGATGAGATGCAGTTGAGCAAGTGGCAAACATAAAGCAGTGACAAAAAACATTTCTGATGGGGACATATGATGCAACCTACACACTCAAAACATTTTAATTCACCATTCTTCTGCAATACAGATCTAACTCATTCAGGGGTGGTGCCTATCTTCCATCTTTCATTCCTGAACTATGACCTTAACTGAGCATGTCCTTAGATTGAGTACACTTTAAAATTTTACCTACCCCAAAGTGCCTCCCCTTTATAATTATGCATGTTGTTGTTGTTGTTAGGTGCCACCAGGTCATGTCCAACTCACTGTGACTCTCACAGTGTTTTCAATGGCTGATTGTTTTGGTATTGCTTCAGGAGCAGATTGCCACTTCCTTCTCCCATTCTTGTAGTGCTGGTGATCAAACTGAGGGCCTCAGGATGCAGAGCAGCACTCTACCATCTGAGCTAAAACCCAGCCCAATGAATATGTATTGTTAGGTGCCGTTGAGTTGGTATCCGACTCATAGCAACCCTCATAGGGTTTTCAGTGGCTGACTGTTTTCGGGATTGCCTTGGGAGTGGCTTGCCAGGTCTTTCTCCCATTTTTGTGGTGCTGGGAATCGAACTCGGGACCTCAGAAACTGCAGCGCAGCGCTTTACCAACTGAGCTAAATCCCAGCCCCAATGAATATGTATAGGCTCTCCAAATAAAATCTGTATGCTTCCTTTGTTCAGGGAGAACATTGCTTTGGGAGAGACTCCCATGCTTCTCCTTGTCAGTGAAGGTAGTAAATCCTTTTCCGCTCTTTTAGGTCTTGGCTGTTCTTGTATGAGCTTTTCATTCATCAAGATGTGAACCCATCACATTCAGTTACATTATCATTAAACAGAACAGAAGTGCTCCTGTTGCCATGAGATACTCAGCACACACAAATGCTAAGTGATAGTCCTGCCAAAATTGTTGTATGGCTGTTTAACTTTGTTTGAATAATAAGGTGAAGAACAGAAATTAGTAAAGGCATTTAGTAAAGGCATTCAGACTTTATTTTTTTAGAACTTATTGGGTAGGTCATATTGTCCTGAAAAAAATTTAATAAATAAAAGATGGATTTAAGGAATAACAGAAGTATAATTTGAGTATTTGCACATATTAAAAAAGGCATAGGACAACACATAAACTTGTTAGAGGAATAGCGTGGATCCAACAGAGAATCAGCAATACATAGAGAACAATAGCAAAAGAGAAACATCTGTATTATCTGTTGTGACTGTAGAAGAAAAGCTAACCTAAGCAAATTTATGGCAGAAGAGGTTTATTGGGAGCTCACAATTAGAGAATCAGTCCACAATAGTGTCAAGACAGGCATAGTAACTCATAAAATATTCTCTATGTGATTTTTAATTCTTGGACTTAAAGATGACATTACTTTGAAAGAAAATATTAAACTATTATGGGTTTAATAAACTTTACATTTATCTATTATGCTAACTTATAAGCAATGTTTTATTTAATTTAAAAATGATCATATAAATTATGTTAAGTTGCTAATATAAAGTTATACTTTCAATACTATGCCCCTTCCTAAGTGGTACAGGCATCTTTCATGTCCTTTCCATTGAACATTCTCAATTATAGAAATTTAGGATCAAGGTAAAACTGTGGTGTTGGAGAGAATTTCATTATAAGTAAATGCATTTAAATTTTTACAATTTTATGTATTATGTAAAGTTTAATTCTAAATAAGGAACAAATATATCCTAGTAAAAATGATAATCTTTTCTTTAATCCCTTATGTATATTTCAAATACAGATTGTATGTAAAAAAAGGAGTTACTCATCAGTAACAAAAGGTTTTAAATACTCCTCTACTTGTATAGATATTAATTCTCATTGACATAAAAAGATATATTTACCAATATTTTAACCTGGGGCAATACCACAGACCTAGATTTTTTAAAAGTTGTTTATGTTAGTCATATCACACTGTGGTCTATAGCATTCCACACTGCCATCTGATCTCATCAGATTTCAGAGGCTAAGCAGCAAGAAGCCTAGTTTGTACTTGGAGGGGAGCCTACATGGGAATACTGGGTGCTATTATCTCAGGAGAAAGACCCTACAGCCCACTCTCAAAATAATCAGCCATCAAAACCCTATGAATTGCAGAGAAGCATTGACAATAGTGCTGGGCATGGCACAGTGTTGGGTAGTGTTTTGTTCTATTGTATTTCGGGTCACTGTGAGTTAGATTCTACTTGACAGCACCTTAGAATACCATCACCTCACTATGGGATATATACCCAAAGGAAATGAAAAGAACTGGCGCAACACAAGGCTCCAGGAATTGATGGGATACCAATAGAGATGTTTCAACAAACAGATGCAGCACTGGAGGTATTAACATGTTTATGCCAACAGATTTGGAAAACTGCTACTTGGCCAACTGACTGGAAGAGTTCCATATTTGTGCCAATTCCCAAAAAAGGGGATCCAACTGAATGTGCAAACTATCGGGCAATATCATTAATATCGCACACCAGCAAAATTCTACTAAAGATCATTCAGAAGTGACTGCAGCACTATATAGACAGAGAATTACCAGAAAATCAAGTGGGATTCAGAAGAGGGCGGGGAACTATGGACATCATTGCTGATGTCAGGTGGATATTAGCTGAAAGTAGAGAATATCAAAAAGATGTCTATCTATGTTTTATTGACTACGCAAAAGCATTTGATTGTGTGGATCATAACAAATTATGGATAACACTTCAGAAAATGGGAATACCAGAATACCTAATTGTGCTCATGAGAAATCTGTACATGAACCAGGAGGCAGTTGTTCGAATAGAACAAGGAAACACTGCACGGTTTAAAGTTGAGAAAGGTGTGCGTCAGGGATGTATACTTTCACCCTATCTCTTCAATTTATACACTGAGCAAATAATCCAAGAAGCTGGACTTTATGAGGAAGAACATGGCATCGAGATTGGAGGAAGACTCATTAACAACCAGTGTTGTGCAGATGACACCACTCTGCTTGCTGAAAGTGAAGAGGATTTAAAACATTTACTGAAGAAGATCAAAGATCATAGCCTTCAATATGGGTTACAATTAAACATCAACAAAACAAAAACCCTTAAGACTGGGTCAGCACGCAACTTCACAATAAATGGAGTAAAGATTGAGGTTGTCCAGGATTTTGCTTTGCTTGGCTCTATAATCAACCCCCGTGGAAGCAGCAGTCAAGAAATCAAAAGACACATTGCTCTAGGAAAAGCTGTGGCAAAAGATCTCTTTAGAGTATTGAAAAGCAAAGATTTCACATTGAAGACAAAGATACGTCTGACTCATGCCATGGTATTTTCAGTGGCATCATAGGGTTGTGAAAGCTGGACACTGAACAAGAGAGACAGAAAAAGAATTGATGCTTTTGAATTGTGGTGCTGGAGATGTCTATTGAATATACCATGGACTGCCAAAAGAACCAACAAATCTGTCTTAGAAGAAGTGCAACCAGAGTGCTCCTTGGGAGCAAGAATGGCCAGACTGCGTCTTACATATTTCAGACATGTAGTCAGGAGAGATCAATCCCTGGAGAAGGACATCATGTTTGGGAGAGTGGCAGGTCAACGCAAAAGAGGAAAACCCTCCACCAGATAGATTGACACAGTGTCTGCAACAATGGGCTTAAACATAAATAAAATTGTTTGCCTGGCACAGAATTG
This sequence comes from Pedetes capensis, assembly GCA_007922755.1. Classification (NCBI taxonomy): domain Eukaryota; kingdom Metazoa; phylum Chordata; class Mammalia; order Rodentia; family Pedetidae; genus Pedetes; species Pedetes capensis. Next base: position 17,861 of record VMDO01018123.1, read on the forward strand.
GCAAGTGTTTCGATCTGCTGTACGTAGGATTGCTATGAGTTGGACTCGACTCAACAGCACCTAACAACAACAACAACAACAAGGCACTTCATGTTCATTGGAGAATTATTTACAGTTTCCACTATATGGAACCATCCTAAGTATCCATTGATGCATGAAGAAAATGTGAGATATATATATATATATATATATATATATATATATATATATATACATACATATATATATATATATAGTCACACCATAGTGTTTATTTATATATATGTATATAAAATCACATTTTCTTCATCTATCTATCTATCTATCTATCTATCTATCTATCTACATATATTCTTCATCTATCTATCTACCTATCTATCTATCTATCTATCTATCTATCTATCTATCTATCTATCTATCTATATACCTTTAATACCACCTTGAAAAGAAGAGAATCCTTTCATTTGGAACCATGAATTGAACTGAAGGATGTAATTTCAAGTGAAGTAAGTAGGTAGTAAATGTTTCTCCACTCTTTTAGGTCTGGGCTGTGCTTGTTTTGGCTTTGCACTCACCAATATGGGAATCCACTGCATTCAGTTGTTGTTGTTGTTAGATGACATCCATATGAGTCCAACTCATCACAACCTTATGTACAGAGGAATAAAACACTCTCCAATTCTGTGCTAGACCCACAATCTTATTTACGTTTCAGCCCACTGTTACAGACACTGTGTCAATCCATCAAGTGGAGGATTTTCCTCTTTTGCGTTGACCTGCCACTCTCCCAAACATGATGTCCTTCTCCAGCGATTGGTCCCTCCTGACTACATGTCCAAAATATGTAAGACTCAGTCTAGCCATCCTTGTTTTGAAGGAGTACTCTGGTTGTAATTCTAGGACAGATCTGTTGGTTCTTTTGGTAGTCCATGGCACATTCAATAATCATCTTCAGCACTATAATTTAAAAGCATCAATTCTTCTCCTGTCTCCCTTGTTCAAGGTCTAACTTTCACAAGCATATGATGAGACTGAAAAAACCATGGCATGAGTCAGGCACACCTTCATCTTCAATGTGACATTACCAATGTGACATTACCATTAATGTGATAATGTGACATTACCATTAATCAGAATAGAATGGAAGTGCTCCTGCTGCAATGAGACACTCAGCACACAGGAATACTGAATGACAGTCTTCTCAAAATTCTTTTGTGGCTGTTGAACTTTGATCATGAGACAAATATCTCATGATCTCATTTCTATGTAGAAGTTTAAAAAGCTTAAGTCGTAGAAGTGGAGAGTAGAGTGTTGGTTAGCAGGGATGGAGGTGAAATTAGAAAGATATTCAGCAAAAGATATACAGTTTTAGTTAATAGGAGGAATTAAAAAATATCCTAGTTATGATTTTTCATCACTTGTAGAATAATTAGGGGAAAAACAGAAGGGGCAAAACTATGAAAGCTTTAGTAGCTGAATGTGTTAGTGCACATGCACACATGCACCCCACTTTGTTTTTCTAAATTAATCTTGGAGAAAGGTTTTCAAGCCAGTGACTATTTTACTCACCTAAATTATACATGCAAATAATAATATGTCTGTCCTGGAAAATCAAAATGGGAATATTTTATTGAGTAGACTTTGAGGATGCTTGAGAGATGATAACACATTCAATGGTGAGGAAAGCCTCTGTGTAAATCTTTCAAGTATGAAACATTAAAAGCTGACTGTAGCAAACATACAGAGAAAAACTTCAGAGTTGGTTAGTGAAGAATTTGAGATCTTGGCCTTCAATATATATTTAGCAAATGTCAAGTACCTGAAATATGGCTAAGACCAGATCTCTCTTCTGAGAAAAGAGGTTAAAGATCCTTTTCCCCATTAAGAAATAGCAAGCCCCATGGAAGGGCTGCTGTAGTAAGTAGGCAAGTGTCAGATCACGAGTAGGAGACAAATGTGCATGGCAGGAGTCATTTACAAAAATGATGAAACAGTCTTCTGGCTATCTCAAGTACTACTTGTGCAATGTTGCTTATGCTGAGGATTGAATGGCTATTTATAGGATTTCTAATGAAAATCTCATTGTATGATACAGACATTTAGGATTTGCTTCAAGGATAAAATGAGGTTGTTTTGTCTCCATTAATGAATATTCTTAATGCCTGTTTCTATTGACTGTCAATATCCTCTTTCAGGCAACTGATCCTCAGTCAGCCAAGAGAGTCAGCATCAGCTGCTCCTCAAAATAAAGCTCATGCCAATTCCATTTCACATTTTTCTCACTACCTTCAACTAAAGTTCCCTAAAATAAAGCTGGACATGTATAAACTTATGACATGCTTAAATTCAGTAGCTTATGATTCAGCATATTCCTATTTTCTAACAAGCACATTTCTTATTAGTCATCTAACCCCCACTTTAGTGTTGCAACTGAAATAAATGAGATAAATTGTATAAATGTGCTGAGAAAAATTAACATAAAAGCAAAGAGGCTTTTTTATCTCAATCTTTAAATTAGAAAAATAATTACAATTTAAAAACAAAAATGTATGAGTTAGTAAGATATTTTAATTGTCAATGTATCAAAAGAGAAAATATTTAAAATGTTTATTATTAAGTTTAGCAAGTAAGTTAATGAAAAACTTGGTAACAAGTACAATATAATCCCTCAAATACGAAATAACTTTCTATTTCACCATCTTATTTGGTGCTCAATTGGAAAATAAAATTAAAGCATTAAATATATTAATATAATTTATAAAGCTTCTTCTGATTAATGATAGCACAAAGTATATTATATATACAAAATACATAAAATAAGAAAATAATGAAGTGGCTTGCTAGAGAAAAGATGTTTGTTCAATTCCCTAACTTACTTCTTCCATTAAGTCTATGGTTTTTAAGTCTGTGGTTGAAGAGATTCAGAGATGCCTCAGCTTGTTTATAGTGATATAAATAAAGGCCATTTTAAAATTATTGCTTCATTAGAATGTGAAAATTGTATTATTAAAACTTAGGGGAAATATCTAGATTATTTTGATTCCAGGAATGAGATAATTTAATATGAAAATATTTTTATCACATAACTATTAAATGTATATACATTTGCAACAATCAAACAAAATCTTAAGAAAAAGCAACCCATGAAATGATGAATATCATTTCATGGAGAAAGCCGGGAAAAGGTATTTAAGGTGAAGGAAATCATGTGAATTTAATTAGTCTACCTTGGGGAAGGATGTTCATGAGTTATTATTGCCTCAAGGTTCCCAAGTGGGTGCTGTGATTTGTCATCCTCATCACATCTTATTTAGGGTGCATGCTATCAACATGGAGTATCACTTTCTAAAAATTTTGATAGCATATATACATAAGAAAATCTACTAGTTTACCCTTTTTATGTGTATATCTATGGCATTAATTTCACTCACATTATTGTGTAACCTATCATTACCATCTATCTCCAGAACTTTCTCATCTGCCCCAACTGAAACTCTGTATCTATTAAACCCTAATGCCTCATTCTCCCTTCCAACTATTTTTAAATGTATTTTTTCTGAGAATCAAGCTTTGGATGTTTGCCTTATAAACGAACAGATGGAACAATTCAATATAACCACATTGACTATGATGTTATAAATTTAGTTTAATTCCTTAAAGACATAATTTTTGCTATGTTTTCTTGGGTGTGATTGAGTCGGGTCCGACTCATAGTGACCTGATATACAACAGAACAAAACACTACCCACTGGTCTTTTTATATTTGAGCCCAATGTTGCAGACACTATGTTTCTTCTCATTTTGTGTCATGTCACATCAGATTGTTTTCTGGGAGTGGGCCACTGGGTCCTTTTCCCAAGCCTACAGGACCTGGTGTTTCCAGGTGGTCTCCCATCCAAATACTAAGTAGGTCCAACCTGCTTAGCTTCCAAGATCTGATGAGATGGGATGCCACACTGCTACAGCTGCAGGCAAAAGGTTGATGAGAGGGCAGTGAACAGTGCACACTTTCTCTCTCTCTCTTTCCTCTGTCTCTATTCCTTCCTTCTTTCCTTTATTCCATCCTTCCAAAGAAGGCAGATGGCCACATGACAAGCACTGCCCATTTGGATATGTCTGGATTCCTTGAAGCATGTCTACCCTACATTCTTCTATAAATTGACTTGAGAACTTGTTCAGAGGTTCTAACAGGGGAACACATCTCCTCATGTACTCTTGCAAGAATGGTCTTCTATCAGGGAAGATCTTACTCTTCAATACAGAGCTCAGCTTCAGGAGCAAATCCCATGGAGCAGTGAGAGAGGAACTGAGACCCTGGCCTACCAAACTAGATCAATGTACAAAACCTTGGCAATCAACCAAGTGAAGCTATCTGCAACCACATTACTCCCATATCCTCATCATGTTAGTTCAATTCTCTGTTTATTCTTTTAACCCATTTAGGAATAGTAAACACATGATCAACAATAAAACAAAGCAAACACACGATCAGTGTGCAATTAAGATTTGGAAAGAGTTTAGTCGGTCAAGATAAACTCTCCTGAAAAATATTTATGTCTCCATAGTATGGAATAGAGAATTAAAGGATTGTATCATGCTTAATGGATAATTAAAACATGTCCTTTGCTGGAATCTGGTATCATTTGATGATAAAGTTGTCACTTCTTAGATTATATTATCAATTTCCTAAATAATACATGCCAAAATCATAAATAAAAATTCTAAAATCTCCAATACAGTAGCTATTTCACATTTCTTCTGACACTCTTTGTCTCCATTAATGTAACTAGACACTAGCATACCCTGCCTTCAAGGTTATGGTTATAAATGGTACAGGCTGCTTTATTGACTTTTATATTGTTTTTCACTCTCTGAATCCCAGTTTCTTCAATGTCAAATAAGATCCATATAACTTGCCCTGAGGGATGTGAGAGAAATTGGTTATGTGGCTGTCTCCTTCATTATATACAGAATTTCTCTAGAGCAGAGACACATCTTCCTGTTACCAGAATTCTCTGTGGTATGATAGTTCAAGGAAATCATACATGAAATATGGGTTAAATGAAATACTGGCTGTGAAAATTACATTAAGTAAAATGAGACAGTGCTTTATGTAAATTCTTTATAATGATCTACTGTTGTTGTTATATGGGAGAAGGATATGGCAATCCGCTCCTGAAGCAATCCCAAAACAACCAGCCATTGAAAACCCTATGAGGGTCGCTATGAGTTGGACTCAATTTGATAGCTCCTAACAACTACAACAAATTGTTGTTATAGATATATTTACATTTAAATAAGGAATTGAGTTTATAGTTAAAGGTGTTGGTAGAATTATGAATACAATAATTTTTAACTTAAATTTTCATTTTGTGTTTTCCAAATAAGAATAGTACTGACTCTTCCACTTGCCTGAAAATTTCTACCCTGGGCCACTGGGTGCCTCCCTTCACCATTTTGATGTCTTTGCCCAAATGTCACCTCCCAGTGAAACTATTCTGACCATCCAAAGTGAGACTCTAAAACTTTTGATTGCTTTTCCCTGTTTGAGTCTTTGTTCAATAACCATTGTTACCTTATCAGACACTACAAAATTTATATATCATTATGCTCTTTTGTTTATCATCTCTTTTTCTTCTAGAATATAAGATACACCAGGGCAGAGATTGCTCTCTGATTACCTGCATGTCTCCTGAGCACTTAATAGTACCTGAGTTATAAGAGCACAATACATATGTAATGAATGAATATGTACATAATTTTTGACATTTTAAAATATTTCAAAATGTAAGTATACTCTGTTGCTTATGATATTCGTGGAGTGAGAAGAGTGATCTATAGTTCCTTTTATGGCTTGAATAGTTAGCCAGATTTTTAGCTAAAAAGGAATGATTTTTACAGGGTAGACAAAAAATTATTAATCATTTCCTCCTCTGTTATTTCAATCTTATTTATTTTTATTTATTTATTTATTCATTTTTTGTGATATTGGAGTTGAACTCATGGCCTCACACTTACATGCTTTGCAAGTGCTGGACCACTGAGCTGCACCCTCAGCCCATGTTTTCACTTTTTGATATAGGGTCTCACTAAGTTACATAGACTGCCTCGGTCTTGAACTTGTGATCTTCCCACCTCCACCTCCCAAGTCATTGGGATTACAGGAGTGCGACACTGCACCCAGCCTTCAATCTTATCTTTATAGTTAGCCCCAAATTACCAATCTGTTATGTTTATTTCAATATTTTCTCATGATTTTACACATATACATATTTAAAAATGGGCATATATGCACATTTTGCCTGTATGGTTTAATTTTCTTACTAACAAGTTTATACTACATGTATTTGTTTGAAAATTTTTGATATAATGAAATATTACAAACAAAATTTTAATTAGACAGAAGTGGTGCTAATGTTTTATTTAGTAGTATAGTATTTTGAGTGTATAGACATAACATTATTTAGATAAAATGCACCTCTCACCAAAAATATAGTGCTGCAATATTTCTTTTGCTATGACTTGCACAATTATTATTATTTAGTTACAGTGTATATTTATTTTAAATTTTTAATACTTTGTCCATTTTGCTTTACAAGTGTTTAAAATTTTTATTTAATCTACAGAATACTTTTTGCAGAAATCCATTTGCTGGGTTCTTTGTTCTTTTGTTGAACAGGACACATAGAAATTTAAAGTCATCATAGAATTTGAGATTAGAGCAAATTTATAAATTTGGGCCACTCGTTTCATGAAGATGGTTAAAATTGCTCAGGTTGAGAGGCCACATTCTGAGGTTGTTTTCAATTAGTACTATTTTTCCTTTAAATATTTTCTATTATTCAATATCCCAATAATCTATTGCATGCGGTTGCTCAATAAGCTCCATCTATTTACTGAAAATGGACAGGTGGCCCTTGGCAAACAATATTCTTGCACTGGAAATACAATCTTGAAACTTTCATTTGAAAAAATTCTGTATTTATCAAAGATCATTTTTCACTTTACTCTTTTGTCACTGAAAATATTTAGATTTTGGAAAATTTTCTAAATGCATCTACAGAAAAGAGTATGATGATCATCTGAATAAATACTTCATTGTTGTTGTTAGGTGCCATCGAGTCGGTATCCAACTCATAGCGACTCTCATAGGGTTTCCAATGGCAGATTGTTCCGGGATTGCCTTGGGAGTGGCTTGCCAGGTCCTTCTCCCATTTTTGTGGTGCTGGGAATTGAACTGGGGACCGCAGAGACTGCAGCGCAGCGCTCTACCAACTGAGCTAAATGGCAGCCCAAATACTTCATTAGGTTTTGAAATAACAGAGCAGTAGCACATTACCATCTATCTTTAGCAGAAATATGTCAAACACAGCAGATTACTGGTGTCAAAAAGCAACTTTGATAGTTGTTGGTTAGTAGCAAGGGTGGTGTTGGTACTGATTTATCACTGAGAATGCATCCTCTTAGAATAAGAAACTCACAGCCAAAGAGAAATAAACTTCTTGAATCCAGACCCTGTGTCTGTATAATACTGGCTCTCAGTGAAGTTTACCTCCAATACATGTTTACCCTAAAGTGAACTTTTATGATGATTTTCTTCAATGTGACTCTAGGAGTCCTGTAAATCTTTACAACATTCTAAAGTACCTCAAATCATTTATTTTATTTAAAAAGTCATTTTCTAAATTAGACCTGGAGTAATTAAACCTCTTTCAAAAGTAGGTACAGTTATGATTTATATAGAAGCATAATGAACTAAAACTTTTCAGAAGCTAAAATACCATATTCTGCAAACCTGTTGGAACCCAAAACCTGCAGGTGCTTCTTTGAAAAATGACATTTCCATCATTTGCCTGACAAGAACAGCTGAAATATAAAGGTTATTATAAACATTCTGCTTATGCATGCCAGTTGCTGTTTCTATGGAAACAGTGGAGGTTGCAAAAGCAAAGTAAATGTACTTAACTTAAAATTGTGAGATCTTGAATATTTTACTAAATGTATATTTAGGCTATCTAATATTATTAAGAGGAGAAAGACATGGAAATTCACTCCAGAAGCAATCTTGAAAATAATCAGCCATTGAAAATCCTATGAGGGTTGCTATGAGGGACCCTACTCAAAGGCACCTAACAGCAACAACAAATATATTATTAAAAGATATCCACATTTATTATTTTATTCAATTATATATACAAATATGAGAACAAATGCTAGTAAATGAATAAGTAGCACTTGTTTTATGTAAAATTTAATTTGTGTGATTGTTTTATAAAATGAATTATCTCATGTTATTGGTTATATTGTTCAAAATCTTTAAAATATCAGAAAAATAAGGATGTAGGTAGTATAACATTTTAAAAATATAATCTAGTAATAATTTTAAAACAAGAAAATTGTTTAGAAAGTCCAAAAAGAAAATAATTTTAGTTTGTTGACTATCTTGATTATTTTTTTAGTAAGAATTCAAGTTAATAGCTAGACTTACATTAATGGATTGTAAAAATTATATCTTCTCTTATCTTTCTTTGGCATTTAGTGCACTGTTTGGTATCCAAAGATGTAATAGAATGACTTCTGATGCAAAGTATCAAACAAGATGGACTTTTTTTCTTGATCAATATAATATATAACTTTTTGATACAGAATATTGTCAGTGAAAGATCTTTATCTTCTTTTGATGTTTTTCTAAACTGAGAATTCATAAAACAATAGTAATTTTCATAGCCAAGAAAGAGTAAAACATCACTTTTTGATGCACTTTTACTTTGTAAGAGCCTATAAGATTTAAAATAAACATATATTAAACCCTGAGATCACAACACTGAGTCATATTACTAGCTTTTCTGGGCCATGTTAGCAAATAACGTTTTTTAACTGTTGCTTTCATTTTTTCACTTAGATGGCAGATAATTTTTTAAAAGAAAAATCATTTATTTCAAGATCTTCCTCAAAAGCACATGTGCTAACTTGAACTTTAAATATATACATGCAAGGATCACCTGAGCCGCCAGGAGAGTCCTCGTCAGCCTCAAATTTTACCACATATCAAATATAAAATTTATAAGCATTTTTACTTTTCTGATCTCCCTCTTTACCCCTCTGAATCGTCCCTTTCCCCTTCTCTCTTCCCCATCATCCACTCCTTCCCACTGTTTCCCCACTCCCTCATGTTGGGTCCACTAGTATAGAAAAATTCAAAAGATCTTACAGTTTTCCACCCAAAAACAGTTATTATAACTTAGTAGGATAGGGAACTATGTATTGGTTATGATTTGTAACCCTACGAGAGCAGATATCTGTGTCAATTTGGTTCATTTGATGTATCCCAAGTGTGCATAATGTTGTTGTACAGCCACCCTCATAGGGTTATCAATGGCTGATTGTTTCAGGATTGCCTCGAGAGGAGGTTGACACAGCCTTCTCCCACTTTTGTGGTGCTGGGGATTGAACCTGGGTCTTCAGCAGTGTTCTACCAACTGAGATAAACCCCAGCCCAAGTGTGCATGGTAGTTTCTAGTATAGAAGGGGAACTCAATAAATATTTGTTAAATAAATGAAACAATTCAGTTTTCAATTATCTTATGAATTATACTTTCATATACATGAAAAATATATTATGCTGTGACCATATTTTGTTTATATACATGTACTCATTGCATGTGTTACTTGCACATATACACTTTCTTCTCAACCTTTTGGAAGTAAATATTTGATTTAAAAGGGACAATCTACAAAATTAAATTGTAAAAATCACATTTGAATTGATGGGGAAAGTACTAGCAGGCAGTCCCTTTCCTAGAATGATTAAAGTCCTATAAAATAATTCTCTCATGTGATTGAAAATGTGTTTCAAATTGTTGTCACTGTCTACTTAGTGCTAATGATAATAGCATCAAACTGAAGAATCTGAACACCATAGCATGCAAGTCAACTTATATTATCAGGGATGTTTTAATTATATATAACATATCAAAAATAAATGAATTAATTTGGGAATCCATAGGCAAGAACAGCTTTTTCCATATATTGCCTAATGATCTACAAATAGTTGTGTAACATGTAATATGAATATGTAATCTCTGATAGAATTTGAGCATCTTATTTGAAATATGGAGTCTCATCAATGCCAATAAAGGCTATAGATTACTTCAAGGATTAAAAATAAAAAATGTAGAGAGAATGACTTAAGGAGTGACAGTGTGAGGGGCTGTTTGTACGTTCACTCCATTGAAACTGATGGAAATAATTTTAAATGGTTAAAAGGGGAAACAGTAAACAAAGATCTATACAAAAAAAATCTGTGGAAATTCAATAAGGAAATTGAGAGTCTTGGTATTTGAGCCATAACCACTCCCTCTCACCACCCTCAGCTAAGCAAGCCACAGTCTCTCTTCTAGACTTCTGAAACCAGTAGCAAAAGGCCCCCTTTCTCCCCAGGTGCCAGTTGGAGAGCTTTCTTTCTAGAAAGAGCGGGTTGTTATTTTTTCTCATCTGTCTCCAATTACTGATTGCTGAGGCTATCTCAGGTGAGTTCATTTGGTAGTAAGGAATTCCCTTCTTTATCTAACCATGATTGATGGAATAGAAATTCTTCCTTGGACATAGTACACTGGGGATACTTGACCCTAATCCCTCTGGCCCTGCCTTGTGAGGCTGTGGTTGCAGGCCAGAAGAGGCAGGGCAAGAGGACTTTAGGGCTGTTGTTCTCCTTGTAGTCAACTCCTAGAGTTGGGACACTCCCCAGTGAGAACCTTGTCATTGTCCCTAGTCCTATCTCCAGAGCCTTGCCAGAAATTTTGTTGGGAGGAGAAGCACACCATAAAAAAGTGTGTCTAATCTCTAACCAAAGGGATTCAGTTTATTTGTGTCACAGCATGGGTAAATTCAGTTTAGAAATGCTCTCAATATCTGTGAGGGTTATGGTGATAGGCAATTGGGAAAAGACTTAAGATATAAGCTGTACACTAAAGTTGGCTGATTTTCAATCGAGAACTGAGAAATACAACAGGTGAAAGGTGCCCTCCTGGGGTCAGAACAAATATCAGTCATTGCCTTTAGAAACTTTCCCTGCAAAGGACACAGGATTGGATTGGATTGGAATACAGAGCAATGTATGTCCACAGGTGATGTTGAAAACCACTGAGCAATAAGCTGTTCATGAGAGGGCTTTAATAGCTCAGAAATGTCAGAGGAAGAAAGAAAATGAGTCTTCCTCCAAATCACTGCCATCTCAGGGTGATTGTGGACAAACCCAAACATATGCCCCCCAGAGGAATAATATCAGAGGCATTTAGTACTTCTGTTTTGCACTGAAACAATTCAGCTGAACAAATAAATAAGCAAATAAGCCCTAGAGGGGATGGAATGTTACATTGTATTATCTAAAGTGTCCAGTTTCCAACAACTACAATGGCAAAATATGAAACATGCAAAAAAATAAAAAATGTAATAATATCAGGTATATCAAATATGTCAGAGAATATAAACACTTTAATATGTTAAAAGAGGGAATGTATCTAGTTCAACTTTTTCTAGTTTGTATCCTTCCTCAAATTACTGAATCATATGTTCTTTTTCAATTTGAACTATCATCAAAGTAAGGTAATGCAGATATCCACAGTTCACTAACCTTTTTCAGTATTTTGTGGATTCAGAAAAGGACAAACCAGAACTATGCATTAATTTTATTATAATATTCAATGTTAGCATTTTGAAGTCATGTTTCTTATTAAAAATGGAAAGAAAAAATATTATTGCATAAAATTATTCATTGTGATAATTAGGTACATTTTCTAATGGCACATTGATCACAGCTCCTCTATTTAAGTAGCTATAATTTTGCCAAATGGGCAAGTACACACTTTGCATATATTGGATTATACTTTGGACAGGGGATCGTATTCTAGGGTGTATGATATATGACCAGCTCAGGGGCAATGGTATAACCTACAATGAGAAATTTATGTAAAGAAATTAGATTTTCTCATTTAAGTAAGGAAATGATAAGACACTGAGGTTGTTAAAGCTAATATGTAAAAGAAGTTTAAGATATCTGAGGACAAGTTAAATTTATAAAGAAGAGATTACATGCATTGAAATAGAGAAATAGGGAAATGGACAAGGAAAATGAAAATAAAAACTCATACAATAGAACCATATGACATGTAAGAAATATAAATTATAGCCAGAGACCTCCTGATACTATAAAGATTATCCATTTAATCTTGGCATTTTTTGCACTTCAAAAATGAATAATAGGGTTCTTTATATAGTAAATTATTTGCTTTGAGAAAAATCCTTTGGGAACAATATTAAACAAATTTCTCAATAAGAAAATATTAAAAATCTCTTAGGCTTTTTTACTTAAATAAATGGTTTCAAAGGATGCTTATTTCTTGCAAAAGTCCCTAAACATTGCCATATCATTTAACTTACTTTTGACATTCTGACCTTTTTCCCTTTAATAACTGCAATCTATAGAACAGTAATTTCACATCAATGCTTCTCTTGCCACAATAGCAGAAAATAATTTCACCCAAAGTTTGATTGCTTTCAGAATAATAGTTACAATCCTTAAAATGATATAAGTCTTGAGCTTTCATTCATGAAATACTATTGGCTGTCTAAGGTAATATTTCCAGTTAACTATATCCAACATTGTAAGTCTGTCAAGGAATGTCAGAAAGCTCTTCATGATCTTTACTTTTTGTCAGAATGTCTGCCTTCCTCCCCTGGCTCTAGATGGTGCCTCTGAAACAAAACATAACTTTATAGGATAATCAAATTAGAATTTTTCTTGTAGTTAATTATTAATGAGAAAATTATCTATGTAAGAATAACTTGACAAGGTTAAAATGTTTTATATATTTTTTTCACTCACAATAAGATATCTACTAATGCTTATTAGGGGCTGAGATTTAGCTCAGTTGGTAGAGCACTGCGCTGCAGTCTCTGAGGTCCTGAGTTCAATTCCCAGCACCGCAAAAATGGGAATTAGGACCTGGCAATCCACTCCCAAGGCAATCCCGAAGCAGTCAGCCATTGAAAACCCTGTGAGGGTTGCTATGAGTCTGATACCGACCCGATGGCACCTAACAACAACAACAATGTGTATTATGTGTATGCATAATGCATCATTAAAGCAAAATGAATACAAAAACATTGAATTACTTGAGACGAAAAAATGTGAGTTTTAAAACAATTTCCATTAACCTCAGTATTTAGGTATGTGTATGTTTAATTCAGAGTTGTAATATGCATGTGAGGCATATAAATCAGAACAGCATGGGTATCTGATCAAAGGCATAAACAAAAGAAACAGCTTACCTACTGTTCCTTTCTCTAATTCAGGGGCAGAAGACCTGTTTCAGAAAATAGGAAATGAACTATCCAACTACATTTAGACTAAAAAATTGGTGAGCTAAACACTTGATGAACATGAAGGGCCATAAAACTTCAGTAAGGTAAGAGATATTAGGAAAATGCAGGATAAGAAGAAAAAAAAATTCCAGATTCTCTTCCTATGACAGATGTGTGTCTCCAGAATGACAGAATAAAGAGTAAAAATAAAGAACAAAGAGTTACAAAAGACATTTCTTAAGCAGAAAAAATATGCAAATTTCCCATTGAAAAGACCTACTGTGTATTGAATTAGCTTAAATATATACAGATTTGGATAATTAGGCTGCACATTTAGAAATTTTAGGTGAAGAAAATTTCAAACATTTTTCCAGAATTTTGAAAAATTCATAATGTTGATTACTAATAAAAGCTAACTAAACTGCTAGTCTCTCATAATTAACAAATTATGCTAGAGACACATAGATTAATATTTTTAGAAGTACCTTTTGCAGTCTAGAATTCAATGCCCAAAGTACATTGAAATGTAAAATTGAATATTTTAAAACTGTATTATATAGTGCTAAGCAAAGTATAAGATTTGTAATCAATATGTAAGAAAAAAAATTCTAGGGCAACTAGCTCAATAAAGTAGTTAACCAAGTAAACAAACAGAAAAAAAAAAAGTAGAATTGCAAAAGATAAAGTTTAGAATGCAAAAAGTTACCCTATCTATTGAGTTATTTTTCATCAATAATTAGAAAATAAAAAGAAAGTGGCACTGAAATAATATGAAAAGAAATAAAAAGAAAAAGAGAAATGACTTGTGCTAAAGTTTATATCTTATTATCAGCAAAATATAAATGCTGGTTGATATCCTACTAATACGGAGTATTTTAAATGTGTGTATTTATTATATAGAGATATTTTAAGAATATGACCATAGCTATTCTTTTCCTAGTAAGGATAGCAATGAGAAAAGTAAAGTTTTATGCAGTCAATAATGATCACAATAATATAAAAGTATGCTAAGAGTCTTGGCTTATAAAATTGCTGGAAGCCATCAATCCAGTTCTTTCAAGAATATCTTCATAAACTGAAAACTTTTTATTTTCTTTTTCTTTTTGTTGGGCCCTTCAAGGAACTGTACTTGCATGTCAAAACTGTCCCTAAAATCTAGAGAAATAAATGCAGAATTGGAGATTTGCTTATCAGAAATAGAAGCAACTGAGTACCACAATTGGTTATTGTTGTTGTTAGGTGCCGTCAAGTGGAGTCCGACTCATAGCTACCCTATGTACAGCAGATGGAAACACTTCCTGATTCTGTTCCAGGAACATGATCTTATTTATGTTTAAGCCCATTGTTGCAGATACTGTGTCAATCCATCTGATGGAGGGTTTTCCTTTTTTTTTTGTTGTTGAGCTGCCACTCTCCCAAACATGATGTCCTTCTCCAGGGATTGATCTCTCCTGACTACATGTCTGAAATATGTAAGACACAGTCTGGCCATTCTTGCTTCCAAGGAGCACTCTGGTTGTACTTCTTCTAAGACAGATTTGTTGGTTCTTTTGGCAGTCCATGGTATATTCGATAGACGTCTCTAGCACCACAATTCAAAGCATCAATTCTTTTCCTGTCTCCCTTGTTTAATGTCTAGCTTTCACACCCATATGATGGGACTGAAAATACCATGGCATGAATCAGGCACACCTTTGTTTTCAATGTGACATCTTTGTTTTTCAATACTCCAAAGAGATCTTTTGCCACAGCTTTTCCTAGAGAAATGCCTCTTTTGATTTTTTGATTGCTGCTTCCATAGGTGTAGATTATAGAGCCAAGTAAAGCAAAATCTTGGACAACCTCAATCTTTTCTCCATTTATTGTGAAGTTGCGTACTGACCCAGATGTAAGGATTTTTGTTTTGTTGATGTTTAGTTGCAACCTATATTGAAGTCTATGTTCTTTGATCTGCATCAGTAAATGTTTTAAATCCTGTTCAATTTCAGCAGAGTTGTGTCATCTGTGTAAGGCAGGTTGTTAATGAGTCTTCTTCCAATATCACAATTGGTAGGAATCTTTAAATGACAATTTTTGCAAATTGCTGGAAGCTGAGTGCTGAGAAACTTCTGAAGGCTTCAGTAGGGTAAAGGCCCCAACAGCTTTATTTCCTACAACCAGGAGTCATTCTTGTGAGTATCTCAGAAAAAATCCCCTCACACTCCTAATCTGGAGAACGGTAATGATCCCTCACCATCTCAGACTATTTTCCTTAGCAAAGGAGTTCCGAGAGGACTGTTCTGAAATTTTATTACATCTATGTGAAGGAATTCCTCCCAATTCCTATCAGCTTCAGCTTTTTGGTCTTCCATAAGAGGGAAAATACAGCAAAGAACGAACAAGGATTCAAAAAAAAAAAAAAAAAAAAAAAAAAAAAAAAAAAAAAAAAAAAAAAAAAAAAAAAAAAAAAAAAAAGAGGAGAGCTACAGCCAGACTAGGGAATAGGGAATAGGGACTACTGCACATCCGTGAAGAGAGAAAAAACAAACAAAACAAAACAGAAAAGAACATGTAGAGAACAAACTTCTGAGATATAGACCTAATGAAAGACTCATGATAATCCAAAGGTTATGGAATGTTCACCTCCTCAATAACCTATCACCACACCATACCTCTGAAGTATGGGAAGTTTGTATTACACATAGAGAACTGCAGTGCAAAGTCATTTACATTATAAATTCTGAATGCCAATTCTGAGACAAGACAAGAAGAAAAGACAAATTGGAAACCTCTAGTACCTGTAGCTAGAATACAGGTTAAACATAGCCCAAGTCCCAACCACATTATCATAAGTCCTCACAGTAAATCTCTTTCCTTAATGCCTGTAAGTCAGACTTTCATCACTGTGACAAATATCTGACAGAAGCAACTTCAAAGGAGAAAATATTTATGTGATCTTTTGGGGAACACTTTGTATCCAAACCACAATATCTATTACCTCATGTAGCAAATCTTGTTTTCCATATTATCAGCCAAAAATTACAAATTAGGTCAAAAACCAAGAATAAATAACAGTGAAGGGACAAAGCAAACTGAACAACTTAGTTATGACACAAAAGTTAAAATTAATATAGTTATTTAAAATAAGAATTGTTAATATATTATGGGCTTTAGTGGAAAAAGTAGTTACCATACAAGAATATATATACAATGAATATCATTAGAGATATGAAAACCCTATGAAAGAATCCAAATAAAATACTAGAAATCACTAACACAATTATAGAAATTAATAATACCTTGAATGACCTCATTGGGTAAGGCAAGAATCAGATAAACTGAAGGTAATGCAGAAAATGTCTCATTTTAAAGGCAGAATAAAATATGATTTAAAAAAATCAATACTTGAAATAATTTCAAAAAGTATAGTGTGTATTTAACTGAAATGGTAGATTCAAGGAATATTTGAAGTAATAATGATCTGAAGACTTATATTACCTGAAACCAAGCCATCTTATAGTTAATGTAATGCAGCTTATGTAATCAAGATAGTATTATAATGGAAAAGTAGTAAACACAATGATCAATAAAATAGAAAGTCCAAAAGTAGGTGGATATAAATATAGTCAACTGATTCTGTTGAAGCCAATTCAGTAGGAAGGAGTAATATTTACATTTTGTGCTGAAACAATGGGATATCTGTATGTAAAAGGAAAAAATTAAATAAAAGAACTTAGACACATATTTTGATAGCACACAGAAAATTGAAGTCAGAGTGGATCAGAGATCTAAACTGGAATGTAAAACCACAACTTCTAAAAGAAAGTACATGGGAAAATCTTTCTAAATCTTTGTAAATGTGTGTTTGATGATGAGTTTTATGTATAGATATGATGACTCAAACTACCCAACTTGTAAGTTGATTTTGATAAGTTGTTCTTTAATTGTGTATACATTATTTTTATCATTATATATGCTATTTTATTTATAATATATAATATATTTTCATAGTTTAACAATAACACATTATTTTTATAGTAGTATATTATTGTTATATATGTGTATGTATATTTGTTCTTTGAAATACACTAAGAGAAGAAAAAGCATATCACAAATTAGGAGAAAATATTTGCAAAATGTATGTCTCATAAAGGATTTGTATTGAGAATATACAAAGAATTTTTAAGTCTAAACAATAAGAAACAAGAGCTTGAGCCAGGTACAATGGTGATCACCTGTGGGGCACGTGCCTCACGGTCCGGCCTGGAGGTTCGGACAGCCGTCACCGCCATGCACACAGGTACTAAACACAGTTCACTGGGGACCCTCAGGTGAGGGGCGCAGACTCCTGTGGCACTCGGGACCCTGGAGGAGATGGGAGAAAGGAAAACCTTGGGCACTTTTGCCATCCAAGGTCAAACACCTGTGTTGGTGGTCTTGGTCGTCACGAGGAGACAGTGTTGCTTCGTTGGTGATCAGATGGAGAGTGCGTTCTTTCCTTGTTGATGGTTGTGACAGGAGAGGTTCTTTCCTCACCAAAGGTCAGGGGAGAGCAGGAAAGCCATTTCCTCATTGGTGGTCTGGGCAGGAACGGAGGAGAAGGTCTTGCTTAGCTGATGGTCTGGTTGAAAAAGTGAAAAAGGCATAAAAGGGTGAAAAGGGTCAAGCTGCCAGAGCGCAGCTCCTTATATAGCTCGCCCATGGAATGACCTGAGCCAATCAGCTTTCAGTTCAATTGTCCAATCAGGAAGGGTTTTGTACAAACATGCAACCAAGTTACTTTCATTTTCCCTAGATTTCTAATTTACAAACCAGATATTCAAAAACTGTTTTCCCAGTTTGGGAGTTTTTGCCAATTTCCTCCCAATTTTTCCCCACAAGCACCTGTAATTTCAGTGACCTAAGAGACAGAGATAGGAGGATCAAGAGTTTGAGGCCAGAGACAGCCTGCATAATTTACTGTCACAAAATAAAAAGTAAAAATGTGCTGGTGGTGCAGCTCAGTGGTGGAGCACTTGCAACTCCTAGTGTTGTGAAAGAAAGGAAGGAAGGAAGGAAGGAAGGAAGGAAAGAAGGAAGGAAGAAAAGAAGGAAGGAAGGAAAGAGAAGAGGGGAAGGAAAGAAGGAAGGAAGGGAAGAAGGGAAGGAAGGAGAAATATACAAGAGTCCAAATAAACACAGAAACAAAAGATCTGAATAAACATTTAATGAAGATATACAGATGACACAGAAGCATATGAAAATATCCTGAGCAATATTTGTCATTAGAGCAACACTAATTCAATACTGGTAAGAATGAAAAATGATACATTCACTTTGAAAGACAACTTGCTTGTCTGTTAGAAAGCTAAACATAATCTTGCCATATGATACATCCATTGTACACTTAGGTTCCTATGCAATTGATTTGAAAATCTGCATGTGAATGTTTTTAACACTTTTATTTAGTCTTGATTATCAAAAGCAACCAAAGTCTCCTTGAAGAGGTGAGTGGATATACAAATAAGTCCACACAGTGGAACAAAATTTAGAAATGAGAATTAATGAGCTATAATTCCACGCATCAACATGAAGCAATCTTAATTGCATATTGCTAAGTGAAATAACTCAATCTAAAATCATATGTACTATATGATTCTATTTATGTGATATTCTGGAAAAAAACTGTAGAGATGGAAACAGATCATTGTTGACATTTTTAGGGGGAAGAAAGTTTAATATATAAAGCATTGGATATTTTTTGTGTGGTGAGACCATTTTATCAGATATTGTAACCACAGATATGTGGCATTAACTTTTGTTAAAACCCATAGAAATATATGGTACAACCTTTTATTTTTAGGTGCTGTGAAGTTGGGTCTGGCTCATACCTACCTTATGTACAACAGAATGAAACACTCCCTGACACTGTGATTGCCTGGCACTGTGCCAGTGTTTCTCTGCTATTCTTAAGGTTTTTAATGACTGATTGTTTTGAGCTTGTTTTGCAAGTGGGTTGCCAGGTCCTTCTCCCATTTTTGCGGTGCTGGGGATTGATCAAATCCAGGCCCTGGATAGCACAGAGAAGCACTCTACCAACTGAGCTAAATCCCAGTCCCAATGCACAAATAATTAACACTAATTATGTGAATAAGAATCATTTAGGGAGTGGATATCCTCAGAATGGAATTCAGAAGGTGATACAATAACTTAACTGTATTACCTATCTATGGTATAACCAGCCCTAGGAGGACTGAGGACAAAGGTTCCTTTCTTATAACTTTGGAAATAAGTGTAAATATGAGAACAAAAAGAAGTATATAAAAACAATGAACTCTAGTGGTAAAGTTGTTTCCCATATGGGTGTAGGTTGATATGATACATGAGACTAAAAAAAAAGAATGGATTGTGATGGAACCAGGTTTTTCACTGATGATGTGAAAGATCATATATAAATGATGCTGGAAGGCTACAATGAAGCATGTAGTACTGGACTGGGATTAGATACCGCAGTATGAGTTCATTTTAATTTAGTGTTGTTGTTGTTGTTGTTAGGTGTTGTCGAGTCAGTATCCAACTCATAGCGACCCTCTGTACAACAGGGGAAACACTATTGTCAGTGCTTCTCTGCTGTTCATAGGGCTTTCAATGGCAGATTGATTTTTGGGAGGGGGTTGCCAGGTCCTTCTCCCAAGCCTACAGCTTCTGGTGTTCCCAGGTGGTCTCCCATCCAGGTACTAACCAGGACCGACCCTGCTTAGCTTCCGAGATCTGACGGGAAGGGATGCCACAGGGTTACAGCTGTAGGCTAATGTAGTGTAAATTAAGATAAACATAATATATAACTAGAGATAAGCAGTAAGCAAACCTAGTATAGATATGTTGTTTATTAATATCAACATGGAAAGAGAGAGAAAAAAGTAACTTGATAGCAGAGTAATTGACAAACACTACCTTGGCCTGTTCAACAAGATTAACATCATCAGTAGCCCATGCCCCAATCTAAGTATGAGGAAAACATATTGAAGGATAGTCTGAAAAATACTTGGCCAATGCTTTTCAAAATGATCACGGAAAATAAGGAATGTCTTCAAGCTGGGACTGCTGAGAGGAGCCTAATGACACCTGGTGACCGTGTGTAATGTGGTATCCTAGATGGCATCCCAGAACTGCAAAAGAATACTAAATGAAATTAAGGAAATACAAATAATCTGTGGAGTTTAGTTTAAAATCACGTATCACCATCAGATCATTAATGTGACAAAGGTATCATACTAACATAAGGCATTAACAAAGGTGAGACTGGATATTTTGTAGAATTCTCTGTATTATACTTGCAGTTTCCTGTAACTGTAAAAGCTATTCTATAATTAAATGTATATTTAAACATATTTTAAAAGCCAGGCATGGTGGTACATACCTGTAATTCTAGCACTTAGGCAACTGCAGCAGGAGGATCCTGTGTTTGAGGTCAGCCTGGGCTACATAGAGAGATATTGTTTCAAAAAAAAAAAAAAAAAGAAAGAAAGAAAAGAAAAAGAAACAATATTTTAAGGAATTAAGAGTTTAAACCTTCATCAGGAACCTAACAGTCAAATAACAGACATAATAATTAGACAATGCCCAAAACACATAGTAAACTTTTAAAATAACTTTTTATAAATGGTCACTTTATAGATTTACTTTAAAAAATTCAACTTGTCACATATTATAGATTATTTTGTAAATTATTCATCACAGTTATATGATGGTATTTATAATTCCCATTCAAGTTTAGTAAATAATGACTGAAAAATGTAAACAATGTGCATGTGGTAACACAAGGACACAGGATAAGAAGTATGTTGTCCCATTTTATTATTTTCATACTTTTTAGAAATTACTCTGTTATTTCCACAAAATTATCATCAAAGTAAACTAACATTTGATAGACATTTATTTTGTGAACTGAAACTATGAAATGATTTAATGCTGATGTTTCTTTCAATTAGATAGAATTATATTTTAAATTATTATTTGTTTTGTGCCATGATGATCATATATAAATAAGCTGAGGGGACATTGTCTTGGGCTACTAGAGGTAATGTCATAAGTTCCGGTACTCCCTAATATTACAAATAATAAATTAAAATGAAAATTCAATGCATATTTGGTAATGTCTCAGTACATTTTGTGCTGCTGAAACAGAATACCTGAGGGTGGGTGATTTATGTAACAAAGAAAAAAATATTGTTTTGCAGAGATTCCAAAGCTAGCATCTGGAGAGGGCCTTCTGGCTACATAATCACACTACAGAAGGCAAAAGGGCAAAGAAGCAAAAGGAAAATGATTCCCCCTTTTTATGATGGCATTAATCACACCCATAAGGGCAGGACCTGTGTGACCTTTCACCTCCCAAAGATACTACTTCCCCACACTGTCATGACAGCAATTAAATTTCAGCATGATTTTTGGAGGGGACCATAGCTCTTGGCCTCCCACAAGTGATGTCATTCTTACAAACAAAATACAGTAGTTCCATCCCAATATCTCCTAAAGACTTGTTCCATTGTCAACCCAAACGTACAAAGCCCAAAGTCTCATCTAAATCTGATGTGAATGAGACTCAAGGCACCATTCATTGTGAAGCAAATCCCCTTTTAGCTATAGTAATATAAAATCAAAATAAGTTATGTGCTTCCAAAATACAATGTTGAAACAGGCATAGGATAGATATCTCTACACCCAAAGAGAAAAATAGATGGGAAGAAAGGAGTGACAAGTCTCAAGTAAGTCCAAAACCCATCAGGATGGAACAACACTAAATCTTAATTTTGAGAATAATCACTCTTGACTCTATATATCACCCTTTGAGCACACTGAGGTGGTTTTGGGCCCCAGTGCACCAGGCATCCCCAACTCCATGGTTTTGCTTGCCTCAGTTCACCCAGCCTCTCTCACAGGTTGGAGTTTTCAGGCCTTTGTCTCTCTCAGGCTGGTTGTACATGCTCGTGGCTCTACTCTTCTGGGGTGTTGGGGCTGGCTTTGCTTCCACAGCTCCACCAGGCCTGTGGGGACTCTCTGCGGAAGTTCTGCTGCTGTGGCAGGTCTCTACAGCATCTTTTTGCATCTAGGCAGAGGCAGCTTGAGTATTGTGCTTGCAGAATTAGCACCACAAGTATTCCAAGAGAATTTAGGGCTGCCACTCTCCTGAGCACTGGGTTTATCTGCACCTGGCTCCACTACAGCTGTGGTGGCCAACAAGCCCTGTGCTCCAATTCAGAGGGCAGACATTTAAAGTGGAAAAGGGTAGCAAATCCTGAAGTACAACAGGTGCAAGGGCCCCTCTCTAGAAAGCTTTCTGGATTCAAGGTCCTAGAATTCTGGGTGATGACATCAGAGGCAACCTCAGAGCTTTCCAAAATGCTTTCAGGGTTATTCTCCCACTGTTTTTGTGAATAATACCTATCTTCCCTCTATTCTCACTAATCTCCTCATCAGAAAAAATCACTTGGCTACCTATCTGGTTTTCTCTACTGAGCACACTTTGTTATTCTTTGTATGTCCACCCGTGAATTCTCCAAATCTTTGCATTTTTATTATGTTATAACTATAAATTCCATCTTTAAATCATTTCTGTCTTCTCAAATTGCTGTGTGCAACTAGAAGTCACATAATGTGCTGAATGTTTTGCTTCTTTGATCTTTCTTCTGCCAGGTATCCTAGTTCCTCATTCTTAAATTCTGCCTTCCACAAAGCTGCAGGGCATGAACATCACTCAGCCAAGTTCTCTGCCACTTTTTAAAGAGGATAGATTTTCCTCCAGTTTCCTATATCTTAGTCCTCATTTCCATTTGAGATCTCATCACAATTTCTTTTACCATTTATTTTTCTATTAGCGTTATTGTGATGATAATTTAAGTCACCTCTAAGACGATTCAGATTTTCCCTACTATTCTTGACTTCTGATCCCTCATAAGAATCACCCTTAATACTCTGTTCATGAAAATCTTGGCTTTTACAATCTTGCTTCACCTAATTCTAGCCTCTACCCATTATTGAGTTTCAAGCCCATTTTCACAGTTTTAGGTATTTGTTATAGCAACTCCCCCTTCTCTCATACTAGTTTCTGTTTAGGACCCTTTCATGCTGCTATACACAGAATACATAAGATAGGATAATATTTAATCAAAAAATATTGTCCCACAGTCTGGACGATCAGAAATCCAAGATAAGAAGACAGCATCTAGTGAGGGCCTTTGAGCTATGGGACACAGGACAGAAATTAAGAAGGCCAAGAGTCAAAAAGCCGCCAAACTTGCCCTTTTACTGTCCCACCTAGTAGGGTGGAATGCACATAGTTTATCACCTCCCAGTCACTACCTCCCTCCAATGCCATGACAGCAAACAGATTTCAACATGAGTTTTGGAGGGAAGAAGCACTCAAACCATAACAGGTGGCAAATTGAAAACTTTGAAAGCTCTTCTTACAGCACATTTTAGAGTGATTTACACATGCTTTATGGAAAAGTAATGGATTAAGTCAGAAAGCCAGGTAATCAGTTTTTTGTTTTAATTTATTATTAGCACAGTTAGATTGAATTTCTTTGAGTTTATCTAGAATATCTCTTTCTTGAGGAAGAAAATAATTAGCATATGTGAGTACAGTTTTATTTCATCTTTAAAGGTGTTCTAGGTTTTCTCTGCATCTCATGATCAGTTGAAGGATAGACATTCTTTAAAGAATGTCTACAGTCGACTGAGATACTTAATTTCTGTCATTTTCACAGAAATCCCTTATATAAAGGTAAAATATATAGAAAAGGTGTTAGTAATTCTGTTAACGATGCAAAAAAGCAGAAGATGAACTGCATTAACTGATATATCTAGAAGTATAATTTTGAGGGATGAGAATAAAGTATAACCATGAAAAAAATGAGAAAAGTTGAATGCTTGAAAGATACCATAATTATCATCCTCAGGCAGTGAGACAAGTGTTCCATACTCATCAAGTGAATAAAATCTGAATATTGCTTGAATTTCAATTTGTCTTCTAGGCTAATTAAGTAAAACTAGCATGCTATATCAGAGATTGTATTTTTTTTCTTTCTTTCTTTTTTTTTTTTTTGTACTAGAGAGTTGAACCAATGGCCTCACACATGCTTTTGCAAGTACTCTAGCATGAAGCTGAACCTCTAGCCTGTTGCTTTATTTTTTAAATTTTGAGGAAGGGTCTTTCTAAGTTACACAGGCTGTCTCTGTCCTTGAACTTGATATCATCCTACCTTTGCCTCTTGATTTGCTAGGATTACAGGAATGTGCCATTGTGCTCAGCAGAAACTGTAAATTAAATAAGTAATTTTTATATCTTTTGTTCATAGTCCAAGGACTTAACTATCACATTAAAAGTCTGTAAGCTAAAATTATAGCATATGACAAACATTTATTCTACATTTCCCCAACATGCACAAAGGAACCTAGTGAGGCTAGATTCCTAGTTTTGAAATTCACTAACTTCATTAAATTTCACTACTGGTGTTAATTATTCCTTCATATTCAAAGTTCAGGAACTTAAAGGATAAAATTATCAAGCAAAAATATCAGCCATTATTTTTATTTCCATTAAAAGATGTAAAGATTTTTAAGATATTTGCCTCAGCTTTCAGTAATTGACCCTGGTATGAGTAGCACAGTGTATTTTTTTTTTTTTGATTTGTTTGTTTTTTGTTTTATTTCACTTATATTTCTATTTCTTTATAGTTTCAAATATATATTGTACTAAAAAGCAATTTTCTTACTTATCATTAAAGAAAAGATGTCATCTTTCTATTTTATGTATTTCCTCTTTCAGTTCATTACTTTATTTCTCCATTACTCAGTGGTAAACCTCATATATAATCCAAACTGTAGCTAAGGGATAACCTGAAAATTGAACGTACTAGTGAAGAAATCACTAATGCTAAACTTTAATGTGTTACATCATGTTCTACTTGAGTTA
>VMDO01018124.1:0-42992 GCA_007922755.1 Pedetes capensis
ATACTACTTCCTTGCCTTGTAGATTTTAGCACACCATAGAATTGTTTGCTTCCTAATGGGTTATCTAACTTTTCTATTTCTTATATTTCCTAGGAATATATAGCTCTGTGTATTAATTCTATGTATTAGCTCCAGAAGTTTCATTAGAGTCAAGTCTAATTTTTTTCCAAAATATTCTTCTTTGCTGGTGCCATGTGCTACTCCAAAATGAAGTACATCACACACTGTTGTCATACATGTAATGGTGCTAAAGAGGTGAACATATTCTTATTTGTCATCTCTTCCAGGCATTTTCCATAGAAAGTGCTTTGTAAAGTTGAAAATATTATATATTTGTCATGAAATAAACTGATATTTTTCTAGTATACTATTTTCCTTTTCCTTTTCATAGGGTCACCTTTTTATATTAATACACAGATGGTATCTGATGTTTTGACCTATGATTTTTCAACTTTATTATAGTACACAAACTGTACTTCAAATTTTGAATTTTGATTTTTTTTTCCCAGGTGAGGGTATGGCCTAGGATACCTTCTTGTCAGGCTAGGCTGTGGCAGCAAGCCACAATTCCTAGTTAGCCACATAGTCACAAGGGGAAACACCTAGACAGTGTGCTGTGTCACTCAGGGATGATGTTCAGGAGGTCAAATGTATTAAATACATTTTTGACTTATGGTATTTATAACTTATGATGTCTTTGTGAGGATATGCCCCTATCATAAATCAAGGAGCATCTGTAGTCAATATTTTACCTGACATAAAATGACCATCTTACTCTATAGGTGCATGGGAGAAGGGCCTGGCAATCCACTCCCAAGGCAATCTCCAAACAGTCAGCCATTGAAAACCCTATGAGGGTCGCTATGAGTTGGATATTGATTCGACGGCACCTAACAACAACAACAACAACTCTATAGGTGCAGGCTATGCCTTTATAGTAAGTTTTAGTGAAGTACTCTGTGTTTTACAAAAAGCCACTGAGATTCAGTTGCAGTATCACAGCTCATGAGTACAAGATAATGCAGATAATAGTTTGCAACACTGATTAAAACTGTGTCAGAAGCTGCACATTTTCAGTGAGCAATTCTACCCAACATTGTTGGAATTCTGTAAGAGAGCAGGACTGCATCGAAGTCACTCTGAATCATAAGTTTCCATTTTATTTCACTTAGATGAGAAAATGAAGAATTGTTCATTGCGTTTATCAAAAAGAGGTTGCTATGAAACTAGGACTAAGATAGAAGAGACTGCATGAACGCTTATCACCAATGAAATAGTCATGTTGTCACCTAACAACAGTTGGGTCCTACTCATAGCGACTCCATGTACAACAGAATGAAACACTCCCTGACACTGTGCCATGCCCAGGTCTGTTTCAGTGATTCTCTGTTATTCATAGGGCTTTCAGTGGCTTATTGTTTCAGGATTGCTTTGGGAGTGAGTTGCCAGGTCCTTCTCCCACTTTTGTGGTGATGGAAATCAAATCCAGGGCCTTAGAGAGTTCAGGTCAGCATTCTACCAACTGAGTTAAACACCAGCCCTGAAATAGTCATACTTACTGCTTTTAGCATGTACAGACAACATTTGTTACTGCTGGAGTTGTTTTACTTTGAAAGCCAAGAAATCAAGAATTTTGATATTCTGGTGGATATGAAAATTCTAATGGCTATCAAAAAATATGGGCAGAAGTTACTAGCTTCTAACTGAGATAAAAAAAATCTCACAAGAGGGGAATCTAAGGATGAAAGTCACAAAGGCTGAAATAGAACTTCACCAGTCATAAATGAGCCTGTCGTTTTCCCCTTTATTGGCCGTGTGACCACCAAAAGTCATCCAAAAAATTATCTCTTTGGGTCACCAGCATCAGCATCACTACAGCCTATTAGAAATGCAGTTTGTCCATTTCAGATCTCAGACTTACTGATTTATAATCTCTGAGGGCACCCCAAAGTCTGTGTTTTAAAGAAACTCTCCAGATGATTATGACACAGCCTAATTTAAGAAGTACAGCTTGGAGCAACATAGAACACAATGTTTTATGTTCTGAAAATAATTAGTGGTGACTCAGGGAAAGCACACCAAGGAATCCTGGCAAATGAGATCAATTTTTGGGAGTAGAAGACCATAGTAACCCATCTGGAACATCTTTGCTTGGTAGATTACATGCTGAAGATGATGAGAAACTGTATTATTTCACTCCATACCCTCCACAGGAAAGTCCTATGTCCCAGAAAAGCTCTAAGTTCCATGTAAAGTAAATCAATTGGTCATTCTTACATGTGTCCAGCAACTCAGTGAATGAATAAATAGGACAAGAGCTCTTGAGGTCTCCATGATAATATAATATTGGCTTTGTAAAATGTCACCATGGAGGTGGGTTTCCCAATAAAAGATTTATATGGACAATGTGGTAACTAGCAATTAAATTATTCTGAAAACAACTTTAGGCTCATTTTTACTAACTTTTATATCTTGTAATGGTTAAGAATATGACTCTGGGGCAAGGTTTCTCTGTTAGAATTTTATTTCTGTCATTTTCTAGCTATGTGTTCTTTGACAGGCAAATTAACATCATGGTGTCTGAGTTTCTTCATCTGTGAAATGAGAATACTAAAGCACCTATTAAAAATGCTATTTGATTATTAAATAAATTTTAACATTTATGACAATCAATGAAGACAATCAATAAAGGTTCAATAATTTTATACATTATTACTAGTAACCAAAGAACTAATAGTGCAAATTCATCTAATTTGGAGGTGACTTTAGCAGAAACCATCTGGAGGATCTCATTTAGTATGAACCAAAGAGACACTATGACAAAAAAGCATGTGTGATCAATGTGCATTCATGTCCAATAAATGTTGGTGGCCAAGTGGATCACATCGTTCAGAAGAATTCTGAAGCTACATCTGATAGTGACAGGAAAGAGTCATTAATTCTTTGCTTGATTCATTATGAGAGAGTATTGATTCATTTTTGTGTCTGGAACATTTGTGGGTAGAATGAATGCTACATAATTGCCAATGTCATGGCCAAGAAATTTGGAAGCATTTCTAGATGTGTAGACTGTGTAAAAGTAGCTCTAGCTTCCTATCATAAAGATTGCAGAAACTGGATTTGGGAAATTGATTCCACAACTGTATGTTTGAAATTGGATTATGAAGATTGTCTTTGCAATTACTGTACTCATAGCTTTAGGAGAAACTGAATCTTGTGTCTAAGAATATTATAAACAAAATTCAACTTGTACTTCTCACTGATTGGCTTTGAATCAAATATACAGAGGTGTATTGGTATTGGGACTATATGAAATACACAGGTGAGCACACATGTACACACACATGCACACATGTTTAGAAGGTATTCATATAATAAAGATGCCAATATTTTTGTTTATTGACACACATTAAAGTTTTATCTACTTATGCCTAAGAGTTATTTATCATGCATATTGTTGTTGTTGTTAGCATGAATACTAGTGGAAAAAATGGATATGATCTACCCCTTTGTGGAAATAAGAGTTTAATGTGGAAGCCTGACAGTGAATAAAATGTCATGCTTACAAATATATAACTACAAAGGAGAGATGATCATAGCTTTGGTCACATTCTGTCACTGTGACAAATATCCAAGAAAACAACTTAAGGGAGGAAGGATTTATTTGGGCTCACAGTTTCAGAGGTTTCAGTCTATGGTTGGCTGGCTCCATTGCATTTAGGCCTGTGGCAAGGCAGAAACATCAAGGCAGAAGGGCATGGTGGGGAAAAGTTGGTAACCTTATGATAGCTGGAAAGCAGAGAGAGAAACAAGAAGGGGCCAGGGACAAGGTATACCCTTCAAAAGCATCCCCACAGTGACTTATTTCTTCCAAACAGGCCCTGCCTCCTAAGAACCCGTTTAGTATGAACTCAACATCCTGGTCATCTAGTCATCTCTCAATAGTGCCACCAGCTGGGGTCCAAGCCTTAAACACATAAACCATTTTGAGGGACATTTCACATTCAAACCCTCATAACTACTCTGGGCAACTCCATGGGTCTCTGGGATTTCTGCACATCTTGTCAACAAGAACACTGACTCCCCTGATTCTTGCACTAGATTTTCAAGAACTATTCTGTTCAAGGAGGTTCATATAATGAATAGCTTTGAAATATAGAGTTAGTATCCACCTTCAGAGCAAAGTGAGACATGCTATCCAGGGTGATAAAAGCAAGGATTTGTCCATCATAAAAAGTCTAAGTTCCCAAGCTCAGAGTTCCTCTTTTATAATGCAGCACAATGAATGTGTAGTTGTCATTTTCCTCTCTTGCATCTCCTTGTGAGAGATAAGACTGAGAAAAACAGTGCAAAAATACTAACACTCTGGCTACTGTTATTGTTATGAGCAAAATAATCTGTCATTTCTCTCTGGCTCAGGAATCTACAAACTTCTATCAGCATTCATGAAACTGTGGCAGTGAAATCTGACTTTTATCTTGAGTTTAACAGGCAAGTTTCTCTCTCTCTCTCTCTCTCTCTCTCTCTCTCTCTCTCTCTTTCTGTCTCATTTTCTCTCCATCCCTCTCTCTTTGTCGTTCCTATTGTTAGATGTACTCGAGTCAAATCCAACTCATAGTAATCCTTTGTACACTAGAACTAAACACTACCAGACATTGTGCCATGCCTGGCACTATTGTCAGTGTTTCTCTGCTATTATTAGGATTTTCAATGGCTGATTGTTTTCAAGATTGTTTCAAGAGTGAGCTGCCAGGTATTTCTCCCAAGCCTACAGCACCTGGTGTTCCCAGGAGGTCTCCCATCCAAGTACTAACCGAGCCAACCGTGCTTACCTTCCGAGATCTCATGAGATCTGATGCCAGGGTGGTATAGCTGTAGACATCCCTCTCTCTTACCAACATTAAGTACAAGATAGCACAATTATTGGGTGAAAATTTCTCATAAGAGCTTGAAAAGTTTATACTTTTCACTCATAAGGGGAAATTTGTCTTTCTGGATGAGACTCAATTGCAAATAGTATTTAACTGAAATTTTTTTCTATTTCCATGGTATTAAAAATAGAAGATAAAAAGATATGTAAGTAGTATTGAGCTTCAAGAAGGTGAGGCCTGTAGAAGAGAATTTGATGAAGAGATTTCTGAAACACTAATAATTAATAAGAAAATACTTGACAATTATGGTAAGAACAGCTATCCTCTGCTGTTGTTCCTGAATTTAACGAGAAGGCCTCTGGTGTTTCACTGTTATATACTGAAATGGCTCTATAATTTAGATTTATATTTTTAATCAAGTTGAAGAGGAACCATTCTAATTCATGGTTTAGTATGTTATTAAAAATGGATATTAAAACTTACTAAATCTCTTTTTAGCAGCTATTGAGATAACTTCTTTCTTCTAATCACTTAATAATATGATAAATTATACTAATGGATTTTCAAATATTAAAAGTTCTTTATATTCATATGTACTCTTGTGAACTATGATTATATCCTGCTAGGTTAAGTTTATGAAAATATTTATAGGATTCTTATATTTGTTCTAATATTCCTTTATAGTTTCCCATTATGAAAAATGGAAAATTTGTATATTTCCTTCTAATTAGGCTTTCTCATTTTGGTTTCTTATTTTATTTTTTTATTCTTCAAGTCATTTCCTTAGCAATATACAACTATGAAAGTGCCATAGGAGAAATAAATGTAGAGACATGAGAGCAAGGTTATAAGCAGACAAAGATGTTTTTGGTTTGTGACCTGCCATTTAGGCTGACTATTTAAATATTTCTTTCTTTTTTATTCTAACATTGTACTTTGAAGATTCTAGATATATTTCAAAGTCCTATTTGGTTTATTTTCAAATATATCAGATTATATTCATAAATTCTTCTGCTTTGCTCATATTTTAAATTTATTATTTTTTAAAAATATATAAACATTCTGTATTCTGTATTTTACATTTGATAAATCCAACAGCTGCATTTGTCATCAGATTTTGCACTTGCTTTTGATATCTCTTTTTCATAGTGTCTTATTTACATGGATGCTTTATCGTAGTGGTGATGTGGTGGTGATGGGGTGTATGTGTGTGTGCATGTGTGGGAGAGAGGAAGAAAGAGACAGAGAGAGGGATAGAAAGAGAGAGAGGAGAGTATACATAATGTTAATTTCTTTACAAAAATTCTTTGAGGAAATATTTGTGTTTACTTCTTCATTGCCTGGGAGAAGTACTCATAACCACTTGAAATTGCCATTCTTTGTGTGTGAGAGAGTGTGTGTGTGTTTGTGCATGTGTGTTGTGACTTAGAGAGTGAATTAGAAAATATTCTTTTCATTGTCATCATCAAGGGTCTTGGTCATGTCTCCTCTTCCACTTCAGCATACAATTGCTTGTTCATTAGTGGTGGCAGGTTTGTGTATGCTATGAGGCTCAGGCAGCCAAGCTTTGGGGCATCTTTGGTGTGGACTTGCTAGTTATAGGTACAATTTTTATACAACCACTTTGTGCACAGCTATTTTTCATTCTTGGCGTTTTCTTCAATCAGTTGTCCATTTCATTGCATTTTCAACATTGCTTTCATTAGACTGTGATCTGAGCCTTTGCTGCCTTCTGGTTTCTTTGAAGATGGAATTTTCCATCACTAATATTGTTTTTATTTTTATTCTCATTTTGACCTCAGAAAAGAGAGACTGTCACAGATGACTTCACCAAGGATCTTTAACGGAGATTTGGCTTAACTAAGCTTTCTCAGATTGTTCTAGAAGTCTCTGAGCTCAGAACTTGAAATTAGGTTATAGAATGTGAAAAGTTATATGGACTAATACCCAGGTGAACTTTCCAAACAGTCATTGTACAATTCTGGCTCAGTTATTCCCTAGAGTTTTATATCTTTCAGTCTTTTTGCAGTTCTGCAATTTTATGACTATTTATATAGATTATTCAAATAAGTTTGTTAATTACAATAGCTATTTTGCCAGTAAACTTTCTTAGAACCGAATTTAGCTAAAGTTGGAAGCTTTTGGTGATTTGTTTGTAAAAATGGCATATTAGAAGTTTTTTGTAATATTTGGATTTATTTAAGGCTAGACTCAGTTAATGTGGGTGGTAAAGACATAGCCTGAGGTAAAGAACACTATCAGAGTTTTTGGATCTCTGAGAATTCAAACTTCAAGTTATTTTATCATCTAGATAGGAAAATTAAGAATCTATTTTGTTAATATTAAACATGAAATTATAAGACATTTTGAAAACTTTCGAGTTTATCAAAATTATTAAATATTCCTATATTGAGTTTTATAAACTCACCACTTCCTGTAATAAATTTAAGTACTTAAAGTTCTATAATTATAGGTATCCAGACAGATAACTGAGCTTGAAGTATTCAACTCGATTTTCAGCATGAGATTGCATCTGCTATTTATCATAGTTCACAGGCACATGCAAACTCAACACAAAAGCCACCTTACATTATTATCCATCTTCTTTTCCCTCTTTTTATGTTGGAAAAGATACCCCTTTGTCCTGACCAGCAATTAGAATACAGAAGGATTTAGAAAACAAGGATAAATTAAACCGGGGTCATCACAAGTAATGAAATCCTCTGTATGCTGGAGACCCCACCATAAACTCTGGTTAGGTCCTCACAGAAGCAATTATGGTTTCTATTAAACCAAGTTTGGAAATAATCTACTGAGGCACATTTTTCCATATTTTCCCTCCAGAACACCTATCTGAATGTGATATTTTTTAGATTAGTGGGTTCCACTGTGTGATGTTGGATTTATGTGTTGGAAGGCCAGAATGAAAAATAAATTGGGGTAGGTGAATCAATACCATGTGGGTGGACTGACAAAAAACAACTCTAAGTTTCGAGATTGTATGTGTGCTATCCAATTCCCTTCACAGTGAGATATTAGGAAAGTAAACTCAAGGCACTATTTTTCAATGTCACTGACATCTCTGTATGATCTTTTCTGTGTTGTGAGAAAACACTTCTTGAATTTTAAGCTGCATATATTTAATCTTGATAAAATGCATAGTCTGATTCAGTAGCCTGGTTGTTGTTGTTGTTAGGTGCCGTCGAGTCGGTATCCGACTCATAGCGACCCTCATAGGGTTTTCAATGAGTGGATTGCCAGGTCCTTCTCCCATTTTTTGCGGTGCTGGGAATTGAACTTGGGACCTCAGAGACTGCAGCGCAGCGCTCTACCCACTGAGCCAAATCCCAGCCCAGTAGCCTGGTATGGTCCTGATATTCTGAATTTACTAGTAAACTTTGATAGGATGCTAATACTGTGACACTGAGGGAACACTTTTAATAACAATCCATTAGAACCATGCTAGCTAAAGAGGTAAGCAGGTATTCCACATGTGGCTACTGAGCGCTAGAAATGTAGCTAGGGAGATAGAGAAATTGAACTGATTCACTATTAGAAAAATTTAATATTTAAAACAACTTGAATTTACAAATCTATCTTTCCAACTATACATTCTAGGAAGCCTAAATATACATCAAGTAGTGTCAATAAAAAAAAATCTAGAAATTAAATTGCCTCTGGTTGCTGTTGACATAATATTATATAGAGAAAACTATAAAGACTCCATCATAAAACTATTAGAACAAATAAATTTAGTAAAGTTGCAGATATGAAATAAACATACAAAAATTGATAGCATTCTTATACACTAGCAATAAACTATCTGGTAAAGAAATCAAGGCAACAATCTCATTTCTAGTGTCTACAAAAAAATGTTTAAGAATAAATTTACCCAAGGAAGTAGAAGATCAGTACACTGAAAAGCATAAAACATTCACTGATGAGAAACTGAAAAATATATAAATAAATGAAAGATACCCCATGTTCATGGACTAGGAGAATGAAGGTTGTTAAAGTGTCCATACTACTCAAAGGTAATATACACATTCAATGAAATCTCTAACAAAATTCCAGTAGTTTTTTTAATAGAAATAGAAATAAGCAGTCTTATTATTAGTATGGAATCAGCAAAGATCCTAAATAGCCAAGCAATATTCAACAAAAAGAACAAGGCTGGAGGAACTGCACTATCTCACTTCAAATCATATTGTAAAACTATAGTAATCAAAACAACATAGTATAGAGTTAAAAAAAATAGGCCAACAGAACAGAATAGAGATCCCAGAAATAAATCTATATATTTATGGTTAATTAGTTTTTGACAACGTGCCAAAACCATAAAATGGGGGAAGGACAGTCTGTTCAATAAATGATTTGTGGACAACAGGATACCCATAGGCAGAAGAATGAAATTAGATCCCTTTCACATATTATATACAAAAATAAACTCAAAATGGATTAAAGAATTAAATTTAAGGCCAAAAATCTATAAAACTAGTGGAGGAAAACTTAAGAGAAAAACTCTGTGCATTGGTCTGGGCAATGGCTATTTTGGAAATGAACCTAAAAGTATAAGCAGCAAAGCAAAAATAGACAAATGAGAGTTCATCGAACTAAAAAGCTCCTGCACTGCCAAGGAAACAATCAACAGGGTAGAGATAATATATAAAATGAGGGAAAAATACTTGGAAGCCATACATCTGATGTTGTTGTTGTTGTTAGGTGCTGTTGAGTCAGGTCCAACTCTAGTGACTCTATGTACAGCAGAATGAAACACTCCACGATTTTATGTCAGGCACAGGATCTTATTTATGTTTAAGCCCGTTGTTGCAGACATTGTGTCAATCCATCTAGTTGAGGATTTTTCTTTTCTATGTTGACCTACCATTCTCCCAAACATGATATCTTTCTCTACAGATTGGTCTCTCCTGAAAGAATGCCCAAAATATGTAAGACACAGTCTAGCCATCCTTGGTTCCATGGAGGACCCTAGTTGCACTTCTAGGTAGGACAGATCTGTTGTTTCTTTTGGAAGTCCATTATATATTCAATATTCACCTCCAGCACCATAATTCAAAAGCATCAACTCTTCTCTTGTCTCCCTTGTTCAGTGTTCAGCTTTCAAAACCATATGATGTAACTGAAAATACCATGGTGTGAGTCAGGCGCACCTTCGTCTTCAATGTGACATCTTTACTTTTCAATACTTTTAAGAGGTCTTTTCCCACAGCTTTTCCCAGTACAATATGTCTTTTGATTTCTTGACTGCTGCTTCCATGGATGCTGATTGTAAAACCAAGTAAAGCAAAATTTAGGACAATCTCAATCTTTTCTCTATTTATCATGAAGTTGCATACTGACCCAGTTATAAGAAATTTTGTTTTGCTGATGTTGAGTCCCAATACATACTGAAGGCTATGTTCTCTGATCTTTATCAGAAATCTTTAAATCCTCTTTACTTTCAACAGTGTTGTGTCATCTGCATAACAAGGTCATTAATAAGTCTTCCTCCAATCTTGATAAGAGGTTAATATTCAAAACATGTGGAACTCAAACAACATAAGATCAAAATAATCAATAACCTAACAGTTAAAAATGGGAAAATGAGATGGTTGTGATGGTGTACACCTGTAATCCCAGCAGTGGGAGGCTGAGGCAGGAATATCTCCACTTTGAGGGCACAGTGGGGTACATAGTGAGACTGTTTCAAATAAGAAACAAAAAAATGTGAAAATGGCCTAAATAGATATTTCTCAAAAGTAAACACACCAGTAGCCAACAACTATATGAAAAATGTTCAACATCACTAATTATCAGAGAAATGCAAATTAAAAACACAATGACCCAACCACGGTGGTGCAAGCCTTCAATCCCTGTGACTTGGGAGGTGGAGACAGGAGGATTGCAGGTTTGAGACCTGATGGAGCATGGGTAACTTAGTAAGACCCTGTCTCAATTTAAAAAATAAAAAAAGGTGCTGGGGGTTTAGCCCCTCAGTTCCACAAGACAAAACAAAAATACAGCAACCATAAAAACAAAACACACACACACACACACACACACACACACACACACACACAGGAACGTCCTTTCATACCTGGTAGAATGGCTACTATCAAAAAGACAAAAGATAACAAGTGTTTGAGAGGACATGGAGAAAAGGAAATCCTTTCACACTAGTGCCGGGAGTGTAAATTAGCATAACCACTATAGAAAACAGTATGGAGGTTGCTCAAAAAATTAAAAATAAAATTACCATATGACTCAGCAATCCCACTTCTAGACATATATCCAGAAAAAATGAAAGTAATATGTCAGAAACACCTACCCTCCTATGTTCATTGCAGCATTACTCACAATAGTCAGGACATGGAATTATCCTAAGTCTCCATCAATGGATGAGTGGATGAAGAAATTGTGGTACAGTAGAATACTATTCAGCCACAAAAGAAGGAGATCCTGTCATTAGGACAGCAGAACTGAACCTGGAAGATATTATAAGTGCAATAAGCCACACAGAGAAAAGTGAATACCACATATTTTACGTGAAATCTAAAGAAGTTGATTTTGTATGTGGAAAATCTTAAGGAATCCACCAATAAAGTATTATAACTGGTGAATGAATTCAGCAAGCCTGCATGACAAAGATTAATAAAAAGTTATATTTCTGTGCAATAGCAATTCAAAAGTGAAATTATAAAAAAATTCATTTAAAATAATGTAAACATGATTAAGGATAAAATAAACAAAAGAAATGCAAGACTTCTTCACTGAAAACTACAAAATACCATTAAATGAAGTTAAAAAGAATATCTAAATGAATAGAGTGATATCCCATGTTCAATAATTGGAAGATGTAATATTGTGAAAGTAGCAGTGGTTCCTACATTGGTCTAAGAGTCATTGTAAACTCTGTCAGAATTCCAGCTGGCTTTTTAAAAGAAATCAACATGTTGATCCCAAAATTCATACAGTAATGCAAAGTTTCTGGAATAGCAAAAACAGTCTTGAAAAGAACAAGTTAGAAGACTCACACTTCTTGATTTCAAGTCTTACCACAAAGCTATGGTAATAAAAGTCCAAGAATACTAGCATAAGAATAGACATAAATCAATAGAATAGAATTGAATCCAAAAATAAACTTTAAAATTTATAGTCAATTAATTTTTGAGAAGGGTGAGGAAAGAATAGCCTTTCAATTAAATTGAGGTGTGACAATATGCAAGATAATTAATGTGGATCTCTACCTCACAACATATTCAAAAGGTAAATTAACCCGGGTGCTGTGGTGCATGCCTCTAATCCCAGTGACTACAGAGGATGATGCCAGATTTTGAGGGAAGGCAGCCTATACAACTTAGTGAGACTCCGTCTCAAAATAAAAAAGAGGCTTGCTTAGCCAGGGGTACAACCCCTGGTACTACAAAATAATAATAATAATAATAATAATAATAATAATAATAAATTACAGTAGATCATAGAGTTAAGTTTAAGAGTTAATGAGTCAAAACTCTAAGAGGGAAATAGTAAATCTTTGTCACCTTAGATTGCAGTGATCACTTCCTAACTCTGTGAATATATGAGAAATCATTGATGCAAATAATTTAAATGTGTCAGTTTAATGATGTGAATTATATCTCAATGAAGTTTTTTTAAAAAAATGACTATATGATTAATTTGTACTTATTGAAAAGTAAGGAGTTTGAGAAGAGGAAACTTAAGAGTTGTGGATAGATATCTTTGTTTTAAAACAGCATGTGACATTAACACATGCCAGTTTTCTGAAATGGAATCATTTACCAAGGAAATTCAACTATCACTGTTTCTGAATTCATTATGACAAATCATCTACCATCTTCTCTTATGTAATGTTTCACTTGGGAGCTAATTTTACTGTTCAGATAAAAGAACCTTTATCCTGGAGCCTCTAAGTGATTCTTTTCTATAAAGAACATTTGCCGTCTAACCCAGGGATACTTGCCTCAAGGGTTAGGAGTGGAACATAGCAGAACTGTTCTTAAAACTGCACCCTAAATGTCCTTAATCCACACCCACAGTGGTGGGCTTAGAACAGGTCATATTTTCTATCCTGGTTTCTTTCTGGCAATTGTGTTGAGGGAGAATCAGACAGAAATGACACACAAAAGCTATCCCCCTGGCCTCTGCCTGTCCTGAACTCTGTCTCCACAGTCTTCCCAGGTGACCAGCCCACCTGTGGGGTTGGCTTGGCCCTGGGTGAGGGGAAAAGAGAGATGATCAGGTTTCCCAGCTTTGAAGTGAAGAATGCGCCAGAAAGAAGAAGCTCCTGATCAAAGGCTGCCTAGCGATAAGGAAGGCAACATTAACTCTCCAGGGAGAGCCCAGGCACCTGAGGCCAGGTGGGGAAAGGGCACCCTGCTCTCTGAATGGGCACTTTTGTTTCTGTACCCTTTGACAGCAGGAAATATTTGAAGCAATTGTAACCAGTAATTTCTAAGTCAGACTGGCCCATTGCAATGGTTCTCAAACTTTGATATGCATCAGAATCACTTGGGGATTTTTCTGGAACATAGATGTCTGGGTTACTCCTCCATAGATGTAATTCATCAGGTCTGCAGTGGAGAATCTCAGCTGTGTGTTTTTTCAGTTCCTTCCAGGTGATTTAGATGCCCATAAAATTGAAAAAACATTGGCACAATGCAAGGGCTCGCCACCACTCTGAAGAAAACTACACTTTGAAGAAATATATTTTCTTGACATTATTATTATCATATAATTTCAAATATTCCACAAAAAGCTTTAAAGGAAAGAGAGTTTATTTTTAGTCAATCTAATCTACTAATTCCTTGAACATAGGATAAAAATCTCTCTGGGTACCTATAAGCCTTTGTTAACGTTCCAGGCACTGGGCTAGGCACCAAGGGAGGAGATGAATAACGCAGCCTTGTTTCCAAGAGCTCAGCATCTTGTTGGGGAGACAGACATGTAAACAAAATAAATGAAGTATTAGAAGAAGAATGTATAAGGCTTGGTTCCAGCCCAGGAAGAGAATGAATAATTCTGCCTAGGGGGTGGGAGGAGAAGAGGCTGAGGCTTCCCCAAAACACGGGTTGAAAGCCAGTCTGTACTGCTGGGAGCAGCCTGCCTTCAAGGCTGGGGAGGTGCAGGTGGCCTGGCAAGGAAGTGGGGAGATTCCAGTCCTAGGGGAAGTTCTGTGCAGAGACACAGGCTTATGAACCCTCTGGGAATTCTGTATGACAGAGAATACAGAGGAAGTTGGAGATGGAGATATTGCTGGGGCTAATGTAGATAAGTAGCCTCAAAATAAAAAGGAAATCCTTGGGACCTTGTCTGTAGGTAATGAGGACTTAATGCAGGCATTTATTCTATGTCTGTGAACCACAGAGCCTGGAATGCTGGGTATAAAACTGTTGTTCAGCAGGGCGTAGTGACTCACGCCTGTAATCCCAGTGATTTGGGAGGTGGAGGCAGGAAGATTGCAGGTTCGAGGCCAGAGGCAGCCTGCATAATTTAGCAAGAGCCTGTCTCAAGAGAAAAAATAAAAAATGGGCTAGAGGTGCAGTCCAGTGGTAGAAGACTTGCAAAACGTGTCAGGCCCTGGGTTTCAATTCCTAAATGCTACAAAACAACAACAACAAAAACACAAATAAACAAACAAAAACAGTCATTCAATCCAGAAAACCTGAATTGGGAAAATATAAGGGATGGATTTCCAGAATTATAAAAATCCAATATTTATTTCTCATTTGATTTTGCAACCACAAAATGAATACTAATAACAACAATTAATATTTGCAAGGTACTTTATAGTTGATGAAAAATTTATAGCTATTACTATAAATGCTTTTTATGGCCTTGGAGTCACTATTTTTGGCTCAACTTTCTAGAAGACAGTTCCTGGAGAGGCTAAATAACTTTCCAACATCACACAAGTTATGAAGTAGCAGACATAAGACTCAACCACACATTTTCTGATTGTGAATTTTTTTTTTTTTGTACTATAAGATGTGGATTTACTAAGCAAAAGTATAACTCTAAAGAAACATACATAGTTAGTGACCAAGAAATATAATGTGAAATTCTTAGACAATCCAGAAGAGAAATTCAAAACAGAAATGTTATGATTACTTTTGTTTGTCCAAATAGGCCTGAGTAGACCTGGGCTATAAACAAGCCAAAAATAATGACAGCAATAGAAAATGGGAGCTCAGACACTGATTATAGTAAGAGGTTGCTTCTCACTCTCTTCACAGTGATGCATTTTGGGTGGTACCTCTGGTGTCTCTCCTTCCCCTAGGAACTGGAAGTCCAGGCTTTTCATCTTGGGACCACCTCTTTCTATGGCTGGAAGTTGCCCTGACACCAGCCAGCCAGGGGTAAGACCTGAGCTACCTCATTCTGATTCTCAGCTCAATAATGTGATTTGCTTTGGCCCACAAAATGTTAGCAAATATGGTACCAGCTGAAGTTTGGAAAGACACTGTACACCTGGCATTGTGCATCCTTGTACCTCTGTTGTCTGACACTCATGTTCTGCCTAAGGAAAAATATCTTTTCTTCATACTTGAATGCTGTGTGCTATGGGGAGGATAAATATATCCATTAATGATTGACTTCAACTCTCTTTACTCCTTGTGGTAATGTATATGTGAACAAAGTGCTCTGTGATGTACACATCTTTGCACAAATGTCTGTTGCTCTTCATATTACAGTTCACACTGTAATAATGATCATGCTACCATATGTACTATTGAAGTGATATTCTAAGACTCAGGAATGGCTGATGAATTTAGATGAGGACTGGTGAAAATAAAACCATGTGCTTATTAGCTTATTAGAACTAAATTAATCACACCCCATGTTAGGTTCTTTGAGTGAATAATGGCAGCCATTAAAAAGAATTTGAAGTGAATGACATCTTGTTATCATCTCACAGTTTCTCTCCCAGGTTATAATAGAATGAAGTCTTAAACCAAATTCAAACATATACGTGAACATAGCTGGGCGCGGTGGCGCACGCCTATAATCCCAGTGGCTCAGGAGGCGGAGGCAGGAGGATCACAAGTTCAAGACCAGAGCTAGTCTGTGAAATTTAGCAAGACCCTGTCTCAAAAAAAAAGTAAAAAAAATGGGCTGAGGGTGCAGCTCAGTGGCCCAGAACTTGTAGAGCATGCAAGTGTGAGGCCCTGGGTTCAACCCCCAGTAGTGCAAAAAAAAAAAAAAAAAAAAACCATGAACATTAGTTTACAAAAATAGTTCATAAATCCTAGAAAAGTATAATGTTCCAGCTCTCTGTCCTTATGGGTGCCCTCCCCACAGTTTGTCACCTGAGAATCAGAAGATCTTCCCTCATCCTGTGTCCAGGCATTGCCGATGTTTCTCCTAGGAGCTCTTTATCACATCACTGTTTTCATGGTGACATGTTTGATGACACAGCAGAGAAGACATGTTTGCTGCTTCACACAGTCTCAATATTCACACAAGAAAAAGCTCGCTCAGTTTTGGACATTATGCTGTAGGCTGTGGATATGAGGCTAGATGCTGATGGTCTGTAATAAAGGTCACCTGGAACTGGGGGTGCATTAGTTTGCAGAGATCTTCACTACTTGGCAGAGGTTCTACTTGCACAATTAACTCCTCCCCTGGCAAGAGAGAGGTATTTTATGAGATTGATAGGGTTGGAGCTCACTCATTGCCTGGGAGAAAACAGAAAGCTTTGTCTGGCTTTCAGGTATCCTCCCATCAACAGTCAAACTCCTTTCCCTGACCCATGGAAATGTGGTAACTTGCAGCAGCCGTTAACTAGGATTAGGACTCCCACGCTGACATTAGCAACTGATT
Organism: Pedetes capensis; assembly: GCA_007922755.1. Classification (NCBI taxonomy): domain Eukaryota; kingdom Metazoa; phylum Chordata; class Mammalia; order Rodentia; family Pedetidae; genus Pedetes; species Pedetes capensis. The sequence continues at coordinate 16,713 of VMDO01018124.1, forward strand.
GAAATGTGGTTTCAGGCAGGGCAGGAGGAAATAGCACAGAACAATACAACCAAGTTCATTGTGCTAACTCTGAGGTACAGCTCCCTGAGAACCAGGTGTGAATTGAGTAGAAAGGATATTATGGGCTCAAGGTTTGTTCCATTGGGCGGTGTAGAAAAGTGGGCATGTGTTATACTTGTCAACCTCACTTGACTCATAACCATCACCTCTCCGTTTTTTTTTCTTAAACTTGGTCCTCTTTCCTCTCCCTTTCTCTCTACCTGTATCTTACCTGCCTGGCAGCCAGTCATTGATATTTCAATAGAAAATAAAATAGGAAAATAGTGCTCCACAATCCAGACAACTATAATTCCCACCTCAAAGAATAAAGAAGGAAGAATTCACACAGAAGAGAACAGGAAGGAGTGAGAACAGGAAGGAATGGAAAAGTTTTGTGGGCTTGTTCTGAGTCAGGTCAAATTTAGGTACTTTATGTTTGTTAATACATTTGTCTCACAAAATCCTTGGTTGTTAGGGATTATCATCATGATTCATGAGGCAAAAAAACTGAAGATTAAGGTCTTTAAATAGCTTGCCAGTAAATGATGGAAATGGGATTCAAGACCAAGTTCATTGATCCAACCAAGATGCTCCATCATCTTCTCCCTTTTATTATCACCTGCTTACAGCATTGTATAAGAGACTTTATTCATTTTGCTAGTTTTATTGGGCAAAAGTTAGTTGCCAGACACCATGGGCTATGTACCACAGAGTCTCTGATGATTTTCCTATGTGGAATTCATTTCTTTCATTCTTTTTTTCCTTAACGTAAGGAACTTGCTTCCCTAAACTCTTGGTCCACGTGGCTCAAGTTAACCTGATCTTGTCTTGTGGACCTAGAAGCTGTCAGTTATCCCTGACTACAGTAATTATTTTAGAATTTGGTATATGATGTAGTCCATATAGTTGATAACTGGACTGGGACTTTGTCTCTGGAGCTTTCAGCAAAGAGAAGCGTTTTCTGTTGGGATAGCTAAGGTGGTAGAAGTTAAGCTTGTGATGCTACTTGTCATCTTTCTGGAACACAACAATAGATTCCAAGAGTGAAGGACATGTGGAAAAATAAAGAGAGCCATGAAATGAGGAAGAAGCACTATTTTCAACTTTCTTTCTTTCTTCTGTCTTTCTTTCTTTCTTTCTCTTTCTTCTTTCATTTCTATATTTCTTCCTAAATTGTTATCATGTTTTATTTACAAGAGAAGCATGGTGTCTGGCCATTATGCAGATTATAGTCTTACTAAGGAGGTGGGAAATAATCAAATACTCACTGAAGTGAGTAGTATAACAATTAACAGGTGCCCTGAGGAAAGAGACATTGTGCTATAAAAGCATATTGCAAAACTTTGCCTGGGAGGGGAATCAGAGAATCCTTCCCTATAAAAATTACCTATTGTCTGAAAGATACATAAGATTTAAGTAGATGGAAATTTGGATAAAATGTGGTTCAGGTAGAGGAAATAGAAGTTTAAAAAGGGATAATTGTATCCCCCAAATTAAGAAAGACCAATATGGTTGGTACCTGCTATTATAGCACTGTGGCGTCTGATCCTGTCAGATCTCGGAAGCTAAGCAGGGTTGGGCCTGGTTAGTACTTGGATGAAAGACTTCCTGGGAACACCAGGTGCTATAGGCTTGGGAGATGGACCCAGCAAACCACTCCCAGAAAACAATCAGCTATCAAAAACCCTATGAATAGCAGAGAAACACTGACAATAGTGTTTTACCTGTTGTACATAGGGTTGCTATGAGTTGGATACCAACTCAATGACACCTAACAACAACAACAGTAAATAACAATATAATTGGTAGAAGAGTAGAATAAGAGAGAGCTGAAAGGTAAGGAAGAGCCAAGCTGTGTATGGCCCTGTAGACTATAAGAAGGGGTAGATCTTTATCTTAAGAGATACAAGAAGGCATTACAAGTTTTTAAGCAGATTGACATGATTAGACTTGATTTTTGAAGTCAACCTACAGTAAGAAGAATAGAGCAAAGATAGCCAGCGTGGATATAGGAAAAACAGTTAGAATATTATTGTAATATTCTAGAGAAGAAATGATGGCATCTTTGTTTAGGAAGGGTTATCAGTAATTATGGAAAGACCTGGACCAGTTTGGAGGGTATTGTGAAGTTGATTTGGGTGGGAAAGGAAGCAGAAAGGAAGGGAGGAAAGTGATGATTCCTGGGTATCTGGTTTGTGTGCCTAGATAGAGGATGTTCTTTAATGGTAGGACAGGACTTAGGCCAAGGTGGTGGTGGTGATGGTGTTAGGTGCTGTGGAGTATGACTCATAGTGACCCTGTGCCCAACAGAACAAAACACTACCCAACACTATGCTATGCCTGGTACTATGTCACTGCTTCACTGTTATTCATAGGGCTTCTAATGACTGATTGTTTCAGGAGTGGGTTGCCAGTTCCTTCTCCCTAGCTTGCAACACCTGGTATTCCCAGGTGGTCACTCTTCCAAGAACTAATCAGGCCTGATCCTGCTTAGCTTCTGAGATCTGAGGGGATCTGATGCCAGGGTGGTAGGGGTATAGACTAGGCTGGGGTGGGGGTGGACTGTAGAAGGAATGAATTCAGGATCAAGCCTGTTGAGCTAGAGGTGTCTTTGAGATATGTAAGTGGATATGTGTAGAAGGCAGAAGAAATTAAGAGCCTGTGTCTGGAGCTCTAGCCAATGAAGTTTCAGATAGAGGAAAAAATACATGAAGCACTGATGCATAGATTGATACTAACTGAAGCTGTAGGTATGAATAAAATTGCTTAAGAAAAGAGTATGGAGATGGATGAAAGTATAGAGATGAACCTGTGATACTTTAATATTTAAAAATAATTTCCAAAAGCCATAACATCATAATGTTTATAAACATAAAATAAGTACATACTAAACACTTTATTGTTATTAATGATGGAACTAAAAGGATCTCACAGCTTAGTTCAATTCCCATATTGATCTATAATTCAACAGAATTCAAAAGACCCAGAATATCCAAAGAAATCTTGAAAATGAAAAAAGGAAAGTTGGAAGATATATATTTCCAGTTTTAAATCTTACTATGAAGCTATAGCAATTAAGACATTGAGCTACTAGCATAAGGATAGACATACAAATCAATGAAGTATAATTGACTGTACAGAAATGAGTGCTAACGTTTATAGCCGATTCGCTACCAACAATGTGGGCAAGCAATTCATAAGTCAGCTCAGAATCAAGGGGGTCAGTTCAGTAGTCAGTTTAGAAGTCAGCTCAGAGTCAAGGGAGGTGGGAAAATAGACTTCACTTATTACTGAGAGGAGCTTCAAAATCATGTCCTATGGTTATAGTGATTAGAGTAAGAGTCACTTTTGCAAACAATTTACCATAATAATCTTTTGTAATGCTCTTTTCCTCCCTCAGAAGATTTACATAGGTTTGCAATTGCTTATTGATTAGTGTGCTTAATGTCCATCTTTCTCAGTAGACGAAAGGAACATGAAGACCAAGACTTTGTTGGTTTTTAAGTTGGAGTTATTCCTAGTATAATTTTTGGCTTATAATTGACACTAAGTGAATTTTTAATTAGTTACCTCCTCGCTAATTCTCATTGTTGATACAAGCATTGGATGTAAAATTTTGGCAAGGTGACCCAAACAGATCTCAAAATTTGCTATCTGATCTCCACCAAGAAAAGTTATGGCTGGTGATAGCTCAAATGCATACATACCACCAATTACTGGAAAGGTCAAGTCGAGACAACAAAAGATAATTCATATGACATCTGTTTAAAGCATCTGAAAATGCTTTGGGAAAGAGCCTGAGGATGTAGTGGTTCCACCTGTGTTGACAATGTCAATTATTAATTAAAAAGATGGTTAAAAATATACATCAGCAGCTACTCACATGAAGATTTTAAGCCAACAGATCTGGAGTAGGGCCCTGGCACCCATAGTCAAGTAATTCAGTTGGTTCCACTTGTCAATTTTCTTGCATTTCCAGGGACAGTTTACACAGTTCCTAACAGGTACCAGCACTAACTGGTCTCAGTTCTGATTGTCAACTCTAAGTTTTACTTGGTTTTGTTTCTGAGGTGTTAGCATCAGTTAGCAAGCATCCCTGTCTCAGAAGTCTGGGTTACAGCTTTGCAGGATTTTTCTGTAAGCTTCCTATCTATTAATAATGTCAATGTTGTTTTCCTTTCTTTCCCCAGCGCAAGGGGAAATATTTCTCTCTGAAATTACTCTCTCTGTTATATAAGTGATCCTGTTCTACCCTTTCCCATTTACCAAATTTCCTGTATTGCATCCTTTCTGTTAAAATAGTTGTTGTGGAGCTGGCACCATGGCACATACCTGTCTTCAGGAAGCTGATGAAGGAGGATTCTATGTACAAGGCCAGTGGCAGCCTGTGTAACTTTGTGAGACTGTGTCTGGAAATAAAAAATAAACAATGGGCTAGAGGTACAGTCCACTAGAAGAGCACTTGTCTACCATGTGTGAGACCCTGGGCTCAAGCCCTCAGGACTGCAATAAATAAATAAATAAATAAGACCAATAAAATAGCTGGTGTGGTTTTCCTTTTCTGACAAAACTTTAACTCTGTACATATTAAGCACCAAAGAAATTCATCCTTCCAGTGGCCTGGTTGCTCCCTCCACATAGCTCTTCTGTTGAGGAAGGTGCTGTGTAGAGTTAATCTTTCCAGGGTCACACATTTACTTACATAGATATTTGGAAAACTCAACCCAGAATGATGTCTCTACACACCCTGAGCCCAGAATACCCCCACCAACTTATGGAACATGTTGCACAGTGTGACAATCCCAACAGCAAACATCTGTTTTGAGATCTTCGAGGCTAATCTTTGGCTTCACAGATGGAGGGGAGAAAAGCAATTTAGTCTCGCCTGTTAACAGTGGCTCTGCAGGAGAACGGAGGTGATCCAGGTCCCACCCTTTTGGTTTCTGGAGTAAAAGCAAATTACAATTGGCCAGAGCCAGGAAAATCTCACCCTCTATTCATAACATATTTGATTCCCCAGTGTTAGATAAAGAATTGAGCTTAAGCATCTGTCTAATTTTATGATCTTGTTTTAAGATCCTATAATACTCTAATAGGCAAAGGCAGCATATAATTATTCCTTGTCCCAACAGATACTTTTTTGGGGTCAATGTTTAGTGAAGATGTTAGGTCAGAAAAGACAGAACTGAGGAAGACAGGTGAGATTTGTTTTTTTAATTTTTATTTATTTTTTATTTATTTTATTTTATATTTTTGCGGTACAGGGGGTTGAACCTAGGGCCTTGCGCTTGCATGCTTTGCAAATGCTGTACCACTAAGCTATACCCTCAGCCCATTTTTTTTTTTTTACCTTTTTGAGACAGGGTCTCACTAAATTACACAGCCTGCGTCTGGTCTCGAACTTTTGATCCTCCTGTCTCTGCCTCCCGAGTTGCTGGGATTACAGGCTTGTGCCACCATGACCAACCTTGTTTTTCAATTTTTAAGTATTTTTTTTTTACATAAACATGAAGTATTTCTTGGTTTCCTCATGGGTCAATTTGTTCATTAGCAGAGCCTCTCTCTTCCACAAATATTTCCATATAGAACTATTGAAGACCTAAGCCATGCCCAATATAAAATTTAATTCTTAAATAAAAGCAATTCTGTTAAAGTTTCCATGTCCTAAATCCATCAAATCCATCTGTATTACAAGAACTAGCTCAAAGGTTGTTTTCTCCAGAAACCTTGCCAAAGACCCATAGCTTAAAATAATAAGTCTTCCTTTTCCATCCCCATAATACCTTATCTAATCTGTCCACCAACATTAATTTCTTTGTTTTTTTCTTATTATGAATTTAAGTCTTCTGCTATGGTTTAGATAAGTATTCTCCAAAGGCTCATGTGTTAAAGACATGGTCCACATATCACTTGGCATTTTGGGAGGTGGTAGGATGTTTAGGAAGTAGTGTGTAATGTGAGGTACTTAGATCACTGGGCATGTGCCCTCAAGGGGGTAACAGGACCGTATCCTCTTCCTCTTTTTCTCTATTGCTTTCCGTATGTGGGGTGAGTGGTTTTGCCATGATAGACTGCTTCAGGAGAGGCTCAAGGCAATGAGGCCAATTGGCTATGGACTGAGACCTCCAAAACTGTGAGTCAGAATAAACTTTTCATCTTTGTAAGTTGATTATTTCACGTATTTTGTTATAGTAATGGAAAATTGATTAACACAATATCAAATAGAAAAATGCATGTAAAATGCTTATAAACATGAAGTCTATTGCAAGAATCAGGAAAAATGGCTGAGAATCACAATATTCAGCTTTCATTGTACTACTTTGTACTACTATAAATATAGAATTATTTCCAATTTGTCATGGTCCGTATTTATTCCTTGAAAGCAGGAAAAACTCTGAAGCACACTCAATCATAAACTTAACAGTGCTCAGACAGTGGAAGGCTCTGTAGGTGATGGTTTAAGAATTTCTTTTGTCTTTTTATCAGTTACTATTGTTGTATGTGTCTGGGATTTAGCTCAGTTGGTAGAGCTCTGCTCTGTAGTCTCTGAGGTCCCGGGTTCTATTCCAGCACCGCAAAAATGGGAGAAGGATGTGGCAATCCACTCCCAAGGCAATCCTGAAACAATCAGCCATTGAAAACCCTCTGAGGGTCATGATGAGTCAGACACAATTTGAGAGCACCTAACAACAACAACAACAACAACAACAACAACAACAACAATTGTTATAAGACAGATCATACCAAGACTTAGTTATCTAAAACAACTACAATTGTATCTGTTGAGGAGTTTGTGGGTCACCAATAAAGGCTGAGATCTGCTGGGCAGTTCTTCCATTGGTCTCACCTAGAGCCAGGCATATGGCTATAGTTGGCTGACAGATTAACTGGGACATAAAGTTGAGGATAGTGTCACTCCTGGGTCAGTGGTTAGTGCTTATGCAAGCTTTGGGCTGGCTCATGCATCTCCAGAAGCCAATCTGGGCTTCTCTACCTGACAGTAACATTCTAAAAGTGCAGCTCCAGGTCCAAACTTCTGCTTGCATCATGTTTTTTTGCCATTTCATTGACCATAGCAATTCACATGGTAAGTCCTAGAATTAATGTGGGAGGGCATATGCAAGGACATGAAGACAAGGAGCTGTTGTTCACTGAGGGTTATTCATATAATAATTTACCTCAGATATGTGAACCATGCTGGGATTTAGCTCAGTCGTTAGAGCGCTGCGCTGCAGTCTCTGAGGTCCCAAGTTCAATTCCCAGCACTGCAAAAAAATGGGAGAAGGGCCTGGCAATCCACTCCCAAGGCAATCCCGAAGCACTCAGCCATTGAAAACCCTATGAGGGTCGCTATGAGTCGGATACCGACTCGATGGCACCTAACAACAATGTGAACCATAGTCATATCAAGGCCTAGCAGATTGTTTCAGATCCAATGGTTCCCATCCTTTTTCCTCCACCATCTCTGTAAAAGTTAGCTCTAAATCTCATGTGATACTTATATTTCTAACCTATATATTTTATATGTGTGTATGTGTATGACAGGGCCTGAAGTTTAGCTCAGTTGGTACAGTGCTGCTCTGCGCTCCCTGAGGCCTTGGTTTCAATAACCAGCATTGCAAAATCAGGAGAAGGACCTGGCAATGCACTCCAAAAGCAATCCTGAAGCAACGATCCATCAAAAACCCTATAAATAGTAGAGAAGCACTGACAATAGTGCCAGGGATTGCACTGTGTCAGGTAGCACTTCCTTCTATCGTACATAGGGTTGCTGTAAGTCAGACCCATCTGGAAAGCATCTAATAACACATATACATGACAAATGAGAATCACTGTAGTTAAAAGACACTTGTCCAAATTTCATAACCAGTGAGTCTGAGCAATCAAGAATAGAACAGGTCCTCTAACTGAAAATATGAAATTCATTTTATATAGAAATCTGATCATGAATATGAATCATGTATGAGTTTCCTAGGATGATCCTCACAAAGTACCTCATACAAAGTGACTTCAAACAACAGAAGTTTGTTCCTTTGCAGTTTGGGAGGCAAGAAGTCCAAAATCAAGATCTCAGCTGGGCCTTGATCCCTCTGAAACATGTAGGGGAATCCTTTCTTACCCCTTCCTAGGTTCTGGTAGTTTTTGGCAACCTTTGGCATTCTTTGACTTGTACATGCATAGGTTCAATCTCGGCATTTGTGTTCACATGGCAGCCTCTCTGTGTGTCTCTGTGTCTACATGGGACTGTCTTCTTGTAAGAACAGCAGTCACATTGGATTAGGGGCCTACTGTACTCCACCATAACCTATCTTAAATTACATCTGCATCTGCCATGACCCTATTCCAGATAAGATGATATGTGGGTTAGGATATTAACATAGATTTTTTTCAAGGAAGAGAACATAATTCAACCCATAGCCAAAATTCTTCTAGCGAGATTATGATTTCATTAGTTGTTGTTGCTGTTGTTAGGGACCATAGAGTCAGGTCCAATTCACCAGGACCCTCATAGGGTTTTCAATGACTGATTGCTTCTGGATTGTTTTCAAGAGTGGATTGTCATATCCTCCTCCCAATTTTTGCAGTGCTAGGAATAGAATCCCAGTTCTCAGAGAGTGTAGAGCAGGCACCCTACTAACTGAGCTAAACCGCAGCCCAATTTCATTAGTAGTAGTTAGAATAATGACTCTGTGTATTCTTCTCATCTTCTTTTGATGTTTCTTGCATCACTTAATATTTTCCCTGTAGAATCTTTCACTACTGCCACTGGAGGCTTGAATTTTTTCTTCACTTCCTTAAGCTTGAGAAACACGGAGCATGTTCTTCCCTTTTGGTTTTCTGCCTCCAGCTCCTTGCACATGTCATTATAATATTTGTTTTTGTCTTCTCCAGCTTCCTTCTGAAATCTTCTGTTTAGTTCCTTAGCTTCATCATGTCTTCCTTTTACTTTGGCTGCTTGACATTCAAGGGCAAGTTCTACTGTCTCTTTTGACATGTAATTTGGTCTTTTCTCTTTTTTCTTGTCTTTTTAAGAACTTTTTGCTTCCTTCTTGAATGATATCTTTTATGTCATGCCACAATTCTTCTGGTCTCCTATCATTTGTGTCTAATGCATTAAATCTATTTTTGAGGTGGTCTCTGAACTCAAGTGGGATATACTCAAGATCATACCATGGCTCTCGTATACTTGTTCTAATTTTCTTCAGCTTCAGTTTGAACTTGCATATGAGAAGTTGATGGTCTGATCCACAGTCAGCACCTAGTCTTGTTTTGACATTTTGTACAGAGCTTTTCCATCGTCTCTCTCTACATATGTAGTCAATTTGATTTCTGTATGTTCCATCTGGTGAAGTCCATGTATATAGTCTCCGTTTATGATGTTGAAAAAATATATTTGTAATGAAAATGTCATTGGTCTGACAAAAATTCTATCATGTCATCTCCAGCTTCGTTTCTGTCACCAAGACCATATTTTCCAACTACTGGGCCTTCTTCTTTGTTTCCCACCTTTGCCTTCCAGTCACCAGTGATTATCAGTATGTCTTGATTGCATGTTTGATCTATTTCAGATTGCAGAAGCTGATATGAAGAGGAACCAATGGTGTCGAAGGAAGAAGTGGAAGCTGCCTTGAAAGAAATGGTGAAACACAAGGCTCCAGGAATTGATGGGATACCAATAGAGACATTTCAACAAATAGATGCAGCACTGGAGGTGTTAACATGTTTGTGCCAATAGGTTTGGAAAACAGCTACTTGGCCAACTGAATGGAAGACATCCATATTTGTGCCTATTCCCTAAAAAGGGGATCCAACTGAATGTGCAAACTATCAGACAATGTCATTAGTAACACACACAAGCAAAATTCTATTAAAGATCATTCAGAAGGGACTTCAGCAGTATATAGACAGGGAATTACCGGAAAATCAAGCAGGATTCAGAAGAGGGTGGGGAACTAGGGACATCATTGCTGATGTCAGGTGGATATTAGTTGAAAGCAGAGAATATCAGAAAGATGTCTATCTATGTTTTATTGACTATGCAAAGGCATTTGATTGTGTGGATCATAACAAATTATGGATAACACTTCAGAAAATGGGAATACCAGAACACCTAATTGTGCTCATGAGAAATCTATACGTGAACCAGGAGGCAGTTGTTCAAATAGTTGTTCCAACAAGGAAACACTGTGTGGTTTAAAGTTGAGAAAGGTGTGCATCAGGGCTGTATATTTTCACCCTATCTCTTCAATTTATACGCTGAACAAATAATCCAAGAAGCTGGACTTTATGAGGAAGAACGAGGCATCAGGATTGGAGGAAGATTCACTAACAACCTGCGTTGTGCAGATGACACAACTCTGCTTGCTGAAAGTGAAGAAGATTTTAAACATTTACTGATGAAGGTCAAAGATCACAGCCTTCAATATGGGTCATGACTAAACATCAACAAAACAAAAACTGGGTCAGCATGCAACTTCACAATAAATGGAGAAAAGATTGAGGTTGTCCAAGATTTTGCTTTGCTTGGCTCTATAATCAACACCCATGGAAGCAGCAGTCAAGAAATCAAAAGATGCATTGCTCTAGGAAAAGCTGTGGCAAAAGATCTCTTTAGAGTATTGAAAAGCAAAGATGTCACATTGAAGACAAAGGTGCATCTGACTCATTCCATGGTATTTTCAGTGGCATCATATGGTTGTGAAAGCTGGACATTGAACAAGGGAGACAGAAATAGAATTGATGCTTTTGAATTGGGTGCTGGAGATGTCTATTGAATGTACCATGGACTGCCAAAAGAACCAACAAATCTGTCCTAGAAGAAGTGCAACCAGAGTGCTCCTTGGAAGCAAGAATGGCCAGGCTGCGTCTTACATATTTTGGACATGTAGTCAGGAGACATCAATCCCTGGAGAAGGACATCATGTTTGGGAAAGTGGCAGGTCAATGCAAAAGAGGAAAACCCTCCACCAGATGGATTGATACAGTGACTGCAACAATGCGCTTAAACATAAATAAGATCATTTGCCTGGCACAGAATCGGCAAGTGTTTTGATCTTCTGTACAAAGTGTCGCTATGAGTCAGACTCGACTCGACGGCACCTAACAACAAGTTAGAATAAGATGGGTGTGATGGCACATGCCTGTAATCCCAGAGGCTTGGGAAGCAGAGGGGGAAGGATTGCAAGTTTGAGACCAGGGGCAGTCTGTGTAATTTAGTGAGACCCTATCTCAGAAAGTAAAATAATGGTCTGGGGGGAGCAGCTCAGTGGTACAGCACTTGCAAAGCATGCAAGTGTGAGGAGGCCCTGGGTTCAATCTCTAGCATCGCAAAAAAAAAAAAAAAAAAAAAAAAAAAAAAAAAAAAAAAAAAAAAAAAAAAAAAAAAAAAAAAAAAAGAAGAAGAAGAAGAAGAAGTAGCTAGAATAATAATCACAATAACATTTGTTGAATACATACCATGTGCCAGGAAATTTGTTAAATGATTCATATGCAGTACCCTCTTGTTCTTAGCAACGATTTTATAAGCTAAGCATCATTTTGTTTGTGTTTTATAAGAAGTGAAACCAGAAATTAAAATATGATGGGAGTAGCCAATGTTACTAGTCAACAGCAGAACCAGGCCTCCACACTTTAACTATCATTCATGTTCTTTATATAATTGCTTGGTTTCTATAATTGCAAGGTCCTCACCCTATGTTATTGTTGTTGTTAGGTGCTGTCGAGTCAGTATCCGACTCATAGCGACCCTCATAGGGTTTTCAATGGCTGACTATTTCGGAATTGCCATGGGAGTGGATTGCCAGGTCCTTCTCCCATTTTTGCGGTGTTGGGAATTGAACTCAGGACCTCAGAGACTGCAGCGCAGCGCTCTACCAACTGAACTAAATTCTAGCCCCTTTCACCCTATGTAGAAGCTGAGTATTTGCAAAAAGTGAATCTGCATACTTTCTGGACATACACAATACTCTTCCTTTTTAGGTTGACTTGTATTTTCTCTCATTAAGTGCAGTAGATGAAAAGATAATTTTAGCCATCACCACAATGTGATCCTTTATGCTGATGGGAAATCATGGGTTCTTAGACTGTAAAAGTGAAAGGAGCACATAATGATCTTGTTTTTGTCTGGCTATAGGATGTTTTGTTCACAGGAAATCTTAAGCAGAAGCCAAATTGATAAGATTAACAGAACATGAGGAATTCTTGAAATTCCTCATTGCTTCTGGATTGTTTTCAAGCAGGTTTATGGTAGTCAAAGACAAATGAAGGCATAAAGGTTTTTATAGTTTAGGGGTCAGAAACATGAATTTTTCATCCCACGTTAACTGACTATCTAAAGAGTGAAAGCTAGAATACTTCTATTCTGGACAAGGTACTTTTTCTTCTTTGTTTGGAGCCTCTCCATCAACATCTGAAAGTGAGTGAAGGGGTCATGAGTGTCCTGGGTACTCCGTTTACCAGTTGTATTCTATGAACCTCAAAATGACAAAGCAAATATCAGAAATGAATATTTATGATAATTCTTCCCTCTCTCCAGTTCCTTTTACACAACATGATATGTTCTTTTCACTCAGAAGTCCTTTCCAGTTATCACATGCATGTTTTCAGAGACTTCCCAGAGGAGTAAATCTGGCCTCTGATTTTACCAATGATTTGTTGTTGTTGTTGTTAGGTGCCGTCGAGTTGTGTCTGACTCATAGCGACCCTCATAGGGTTTTCAATGGCAAATTGTTTCAGGATTGCCTTGGGAGTGGGTTGCCACGTCCTTCTCCCATTTTTGTGGTGCTGGGACTCGAACTCGGGCCCTCAGAGACTGCAGAGCGGCGCTCTACCAACTGAGCTAAATCCCAGCCCTACCAATGATTTGTTGTTGTTGTTGTTGTTGTTAGGTGCTGTCGAGTCGGTACCAATGATTTAGGAGTTGCAAATGAACAGAACACAAAGATTGGAAATCTGTGACTCAGAATGTCCTAATTTTTTCTTTGCAGAGCACCAGTGTTAAAGCAATTATTGCTTTGGAGTCTGAATATTTTTGTTGAAATAGCAAAATTTCTCCAATAAAAATGACCCTTAGCATACCCCACAGAATTCATATAATTTGGAGTTTACAATTCAAGTGACAGATCCAGCTACATAGTTGCCTGAGTTTATACCTAAGGCAAAGGGATCTCTAAGGGAAGGAACATTAATAGTTTCTCCTAAACTTTGAATGAAATCAAGGTAAATTTATAGATAAAGCTAGGGGTTATGTTCTATAGCTCAATCTTCCTCTGAACCCATCCAAATTATCAGAGAAGGAAATATGACACAATATTAGTAAATCAAGAATAGACCAATGTTTTTGGATATTTAATGGTAACATTTAGAAAATGTGTTAGAACAGTGCTTCTCTAACTCTAATGGCACATGACTCACCTGGATGTCTTGTTAATGTGCAGACTCCAGTTACCAGGCTTGGGGTAAAGGTTGGAATATGCATTTTTCACAAGCTCTGGGGTAATGTAGATCTGGGGATCTATAGAACACGCTTAGAGAAGCAAGGTCAGAGCTTATATTATTCTCCCATGTGTAATGTTCATCTGTGGGACAAAATACACTCTCCTCACACTATTGATATCAGGTTTGGTCATGTAGGTTGTTTTTGCCATGAAATGGACAGAAGTCATGCATGTAATTTTCTACCAGAGGCTTGGAGGGCCAGTATGTACCTTTCTATGATTTTTTTTTCTTCTGCAATAAAACTGGCAGTGCTCCAGGTAGATATGTCCCTATCCATCTAGGTCTGGGAATAAAAGCACACAGAACAAATCTATAGCAGCCCTGGGGCTGGGTAAGGCAGCATGGGATAGAAATAGGAAACCTTCATTAATATAAGCCACTGAGACTTGGGGTTATTTGTTACTGCAGTATAACATAATCTATTTTAACTGATACAAACTATGTGATACAGTATATGTGTATTGTACTAGGATTAAAGAGACTACTTCCATTATTTATTTGCTTGAGGACTTTTGTCAATATATTTAACTTTTCTGGACTGCAGCTATCTTATCTGAAAAATAGGAATCAAGTCTGCTTTCCAAAGGTAGAGAATTCTGCCTCCTTGAAATTTATTCTTTCTTTGACATATTAAGCTAAATACTTCTCTGATTCCAAAGTTCTCCCAAGAAAAGATCATTTCCATTGGCCAAGATATCCAGTGTTTAGTAAGGTCAATATGTAAGAAGTTATAGTTGCCTAGGCTTGCCTGAAAAATAGGGAATCTTTCAGCATTGAATGCTTCATCCAAAGATGAAAAAATGTCAGAATTAATAAGACATAAAACCTTGAGCTATGGTTCTATAGAATAATTAAATTATGCAACAGCTGTGGTAACCCCAGACATTGTTTTTGTCTTCTCCTTTTTTTCATATATGTGCAATTGGCAAGAAAGTGTTCTTCTTTTTTTTTTTTCTGCAGACTTTGGCTAAAGTTCACAATTACCTGCAGAGAGGAATAGGTGTGCTCACTAGTAGGTATTTGTGCATGTTTCCAGCTGACCAGTGCCAGAATACATTTTCATAGACAGAATGAGGAGATACTGTTACACTTCAGGAGATGTTTTCATAGAGGTCTTCTTGAAAAGTTGGACTCTAGTCCTCTCAATATCTCACAGATTGCCATACAAGTTAGATTTGTCTAACTGCCAGTTTGAACAACTGGAAATACTTTGGTGAAAAACACCAAGCTAGATTCTCCTCAGGGTTATATTTTATGGGAATTCAGTCAAATGGGTTATACATTAGCTATGTTGTTTATTTCATGTACGTCTTCTCATAGAGTCCTGATGGGATTTTTTAGACATAATTTCCTTAATTGTAAAGTTAAAGCATTTGGCAATATTATCAGAATAGACATTTACAGTTTCAGTTTTGTATCACCCAGACAGCTTTTGTATTTAGGAAGAATCCCCTGCTATGAATATTAAAAGCATTTTCATTATTAAATGTCTGCTGGAGACTATAATTGGGACTGAAGTAGGATCCACCACAAGAGACTTACCCCTGGTTGGGGCTTGAATCTTGAGGGTGTGATGGAAAGTTATAGGGTCAGGAAGCCATTGGAGCAGCTGTGGCAGAGTGGAGAGTCCAGCGATGTTGCAATGAGTGTCTGGATTGTCAGGCTTACATCACAGCAACAAGTATATAGGAAAGTAGCTCAGGGGATTGTCCAGAGGTGATGGTGCAACACTGTGATGGTATCAGGGCAACTCCTAAAGCCAGGTCCTGGGTAGGCTCCTGCTTCCCTTGATACCAAGTTAAGTTGACTTTTCAAGGCTCTTGCCTTTTCTGGGACTGCATTTCAGGGCATTATTTTTCTACTTAAGTTAAAAAGAGTCATTTCCTTTGGTTGAACCACCAGGAGTTTTGACTAATAAAATATTGCATTTCTAAAATTCTCATGTTTAAAATTTAGGAATTGTAATTTTATAATTCCTCATGAATTATTCTCCAGAATTTGTTCTTTTCTTAAACATCTTCTACTCTTCCTTCTCTCTCTTTGTTTCTCTCTCTCTCTTTTAGTACTGGGCATGGATCTCAGGGCCTTATGCATGCTCTACCACTGAGCTGCATATCTAACCCCTCTTTCATTTTGTTTTTCAAGACAAGGTCTCCCTTAATTGTGAAATCTTCCTTTGGCCTCCACCGCCTCACATGTTGGGTTGCTGTCCTACTCATGTCTTGAAGTTTTATCAAAGTCTTCATTTAGTTCCAGCCCAGGAAAATTGTGTTAACATCTTAGGTCATATGCTCATCAAATAAATTTTATTTTATGAGTCTGTTAAAGAAGTCCATATATGCCTTTGAAATCACACATGGCATCTGAACTTCAAAATATCCATAATATTTTCAGAAAATGATGCTATAACAATTGGATATCCATCCATATGCTAAAAATAAAAATAAATTAAAAATGAATCTTGACCTGAATTTAGAAGCTAAAACTCTGACAGGTCTAGAAGAAAACATAGGAAAAGAAAACTGTGTGATTTTGGGTTAGGCACAGATTTCTTTCATATTTCATGAAAGTATAATCCAGAAAATGATAAATAATAAATTCAATTTAATCCAAAGTCAAAATTTTGTTCTTCCAAAGACACATTTTATAAAAATGAAAAGATAGGCCACAGGCTATATTTGCATAGTATATATCTGATAAAGTACTTATAATCAAAATAAAGCTCTCTCAAAATTCAACAGTAAATAAACAAGTAGGTAAATATATAAAACAACTGAATTCTTTAAAATTGATGAATTAAGCCACTCCTAGTAACCCACTATCCCCTCTCCCCAAAATTGATGAATTATCCAAACATACATCTCAACAAAGAAGATACATGGATACCACTTAAGCCACAAAAAGTTACTTGGCATCTTTAATAATTACAGAAACATAAATTAAAATCACAAAGAGATACCAGTACTTACTGGTTAGAATACAGTTGTTATGCATATATCCTCCTCCTCCTCCTCCTCATCACTATCATAATTATTACAAAAATGACAATGCCAAATGCTGGCAGAGATCCAGAAAACATGAACCATGGTTGGTAGTAAAGCAAAATGATATAACCTCTCTGGGAAAAGACAGTGGCAACTTCCAAGAAATTTCGAGATACACTTATAATGTCATGTCATATCAACAATCTGTTTCCTAGGTATGTACCCAAGAGAACTAAAAACTTATTATATTCAAATAGTTGTATGTAAATAATTGTACTTCATTCATACTCTTCAAACACTAAAAACAACATGAAAGTCTTTCAACTGATGAACGTATAAGCAAACTGTTATATCCCTACATTGACAGTACTAAGCAATAAAGAGGACCTATTCATATATACAACAACCTGGAAAAATCGTAGTTACAATATGCTAAGTGAAAAACAGGCCAAAAATATTATATATGATATGATTTCACTTTTATGATGTTCTAGAGAAAGGACCCCCCCCCATGTTTGCCGCACTGTGGGGGCTTGTGTGTTGTGATGAGGTTGAAAGCTATGCCACTGGTATCTCAGATACCAGCAGGATTACCCAAGGTGGACAGGTGTCAGCTGAGCTTCCAGAAAAGGCAAACTAGGGAGGAGGCACCGGCGAACCACTCCCGAAACAACTAGCCATTGAAAACCCTATGGATAGCAAAGAGACACTGTCAGATATAGTGCCAGAAAATGGAGTGCATAAGCATTGGCATTCTAGGCATCAGTGAGCTAAAATGGACTGGCATGGGTCATTTTGAGTCAGATAATCATATGGTCTACTATGCTGGGAATGATAAACTAAAGAGAAAAGGGGTTGCATTCATCATCAGAAAAGACATTTCAAGACCTGTCCCAAAATACGATGCTGTCAGTGATAGAATAATATCCCTATGTCTAAAAGGAAGGCCAGTTAATATGATTATTATTCAAATTTATGCACCCACCACTAAGGCCACAAATAAAGAAAGGGAAGATTGCTACCAGCTTCTGCAATCTGAAATAGATCAAATATGCAATCAGAATGTACCGATAATCACTGGTGAATGGAATGCAGAGGTTGGAAACAAAGAAGAAGGCCCAGTAGTTGGAAAATATAGTCTTGGTGAGAGAAATGAAGCTGGAGATCACATGATAGAATTTTGTCAGACCAATGACCTTTCCACTGCAAATGCATTTTTTTGAACAACATAAACAGAGACTATACACATGGACTTCACCAGATGGAACATACAAGAATCAAATTGACTACATATGTGGAAAGAGACAATGGAAAAGCTGTACATAAAATGTCAAAACAAGACCAGGTGCTGATTGTGGATCAGACTATCAACTTCTCATATGCAAGTTCAAATGGAAGTTTAAGAAAATTACAAGTATATGAGAGCCAAGGTATGATCTAGAGTATATCCCACTTGAGTTCACAGACCACCTCAAGAATAGGTTTAATGCATTAGACACAAATGATAAGAGACAAGATGAGTTGTGGCATGACATAAAAGATGTCATTCAAGACAGAAGCAAAAAGTTATTAAAAAGACAAGGAAAAAAGAAAAGACCAAATTACATGTCAAAAGAGATGCTGGAACTTGCCCTTGAATGTTGAGCAGTTAAAGTAAACGGAAGACATGATGAAGTTAAGGATCTAACCAGAAGATTTCAAAAGGCAGCTTGAGAAGACAAAAACAAATAATATAACGACATGGGCAAAGAGCTAGAGGCAGAAAACCAAAAGGGAAGAACACACTTTGTGTTTCTCAAGCTTAAGGAAATGAATATAAAATTCAAGCCTCAAGTGGCAGTAGTGAGGGATTCTACAGGGAAAATATTAAACAATGCAGGAAACATCAAAAGAAGATGAAAGGAATACACAGTGTCATTATACAAAAGAGAATTGGTAGATGACCAACCATTCCAAAAGGTTGCTTATGAAGAGGAACCAATGGTATTGAAGGATGAAGTGGAAGCCTCCTTGAAAGAACTGGCAAAACACAAGGCTTCAAGAATTGATGTGATACTAATAGAGATGTTTCAACTAACAGATGCAGCACTGGAGGTGTTAATGTGTTTATGTCAACAGATTTGGAAAATAGCTACTTGGCCAACTGATTGCCAGAGATCCATAGATGTGCCTATTCCCAAAAAAGGGGATCCAACTGAATGAGGAATATCACAGGCAAGCAAAATTTTACTAAAGATCATTCAAAAGTGACTGCAGCAGTATATAGACAGGGAATTATTGGAAATTCAAGCAGAATTGAGAAGAGGGCAGGGAACCAGGGACATCATTGCTGATGTCAGGTGGATAGCCCAAAGCAGAGACTATCAGAAAGATGTCTATCTATGTTTTATTGACTGTGCAAAGACATTTGACTGTGTGGATCATAATAAATTATGGATAACACTTTGGAAAATGGGAATACCTGAGCACCTAATTTTCCTGATGAGGAATCTGTATGAACCAGGAGGCAGTTGTTCAAATAAAACAAGAAAACACTGCCTTGTTTAAAGTTGACAAAGGTGTGTGTCAGGGCTGTATACTTTCACCCTATCTCTTCAATTTATACGCTGAACAAATAATCCAAGAAGCTGGACTTTATGAGGAAGAACGCAGCATCAGGATTGGAGGATGACTCACTAACAACCTGCATTATGCAGATGACACAACTCTGCTTCCTGAAAGTGAAGAAGATTTTAAACATTTACTGATGAAGATCAAAGATCACAGCCTTCAATATGGGTTGTGACTGAACATCAACAAAACAAAAATCCTTACGACTGGGCCAGTATGCAACTTCAGAGTAAATGGAGAAAAGATTGAGGTTGTCCAAGATTTTGCTTTGCTTGGCTCTATAATCAACACCCATGGAAGCAGCAGTCAAGAAATCAAAAGACGCATTGCTCTAGGAAATGCTGTGGCAAAAGATCTCTTTAGAGTATTGAAAAGCAAAGATGTCACATTGAAGATGAAGGTGCATCTGACTCATGCCATGGTATTTTCAGTCGCATCATATGGTTGTGAACACTGGGCATTAAACAAGGGAAATAGGAAAAGAATTGGTGCTTTTGAATTATGGTGCTGGTGATGATCATCAAATATATCATGGACTGCCAAAAGAACCAAGAGCTCTGCCGTATATGTACCCATAGTGCTCCTTGGAAGCAAGAATGGTCAGACTGCATCTTACGTATTTTGGACATGTAGTCAGGAAAGAGAAAGACTGGAGAAAGACATCATATTTGGGAGAGTGGCAGGTCAATGAAAAAAAAGGAAAACCCTCAACCAGATGGATTGACACATTATCTGCAACAATGGTCTTAAACATATATTAGATTGTGAGCCTGGCACAGAATCGAGAAGTGTCGTCATCTGCTGTACATAGGGTTGCCATGAGTTGGACTTGACGGCACCTAACAACAACAACAGAGAAAGAAAAACTACAGGAACAGAAACCATCAGTGGTTACCCAGAACTAGGTATGCATATTTTGTTTCATTTTGTTTTATCTCAGATATTTATTATTTATTTGTGATAATAACACTTAGAATCTACTCTCCTAGCAATTTTCAAGTGTATAGTACATGATAATTAACTATAATCATTGTGTGGTGTGGGATGTTTGACTACAAAGGAAATTTTGGACTTGACAATTTGTTCTGTATCTTAGTTGTGGTGGTAGTTATATAACCATGAGGATTTATCAAACTCATAAAACTGTTCTCTAAAAAGAATGGATTTCATTGCATGTAAATTATATTTCAAAATCTGACTTTTAAAAAATTAACAATAAGTTGCTGGCTCTCAAACCAAGTACCAGAAAGTGTATTTATTTAACAAATATTTATAAGTCCCTACTATTTGCCAAATATGACTCTAAATGCTCAAAAGCATACTGAACAAAATTCCTCAGAAACCCTGACCTTATGGAGCTTACACTATCAAGATAGATAGTGACTAACAAATGCATCAATAAGTGAGGAACAAAAACCAATGCTTCTACAGATGTTACTATGCATCAGAATGTAGAAGATGTGTGAAAACAAAGATCTCTGTTCCCACCCTAGAGATTTTGTTTCACCAGTTCTAGGATGGAGTCTTAGAATCTGAATTTCTAACAGGCTCCTGGATGATGCTGACATTGCTGGTCAGAGGACCACACATTGGGTAGTTCTGGGATAAGATTTTAGAATGCAGTGCTGTGAATTAAAGAAAAACAATGGGTAAGGGCTCGTTAGGAAGGGGACCTGGGAAGTATATATTGCAGTTTTAAATAGTAAGTCTAATTAAGCAGCTGACTTTGGGGGGCATATATGAAAAAGGGGAGGGAGTGGGTTGTACAACTATCTGGGGAAAATGTTAGTTGAATGAATAGCCAACACCAAGGCCCAATGGCATGGGACATATCTAGTTTCCCTAAGGGCAGAAAGGAGGTAAATGTGTCAGGAATAGAAAGAGTGAGATAGAGAGTGGTAACAGACATGTTCAGAAGAGGTAATTATAGGAGAGTGGGCAGAACAAGTTAAGGACTGACACTTCTGTTCCAAGTAAAATATGGATCCATCGGAGAGTTTTGAACAGAATGACTTCATCTGATTTATGTCTTTGAAGTGACACTCTGGCCACTGGATTGAAGGTAGATAAGAACAGAAGCAATTAAAGTACATGGAATTTGTCTTTGTAACCTACGTGAGCGATGACTGTGGCTTGACCCAGAATGAGAAAAAAGTGATTAGGTTTGGAATCTACTTTTAAAGTAAAGCCAATAAGGTTCTTCCATGGATTGGATGTCAAGTGTAAAAAAGAAGTGATCAAGAGTGACTCCAAAGTCTCAGAACTGAGCAACAGTCCTTAATATGATGAGGCTAAACACTGAACAGGTATTCATCATATTAACCTTTTCCTTTAAAATCAGGAAAACGAAAAGGATGTCTGTTTTTCACTCCTATTCAACATAGAACTGAGTCCTAGCCAGAAAAGGAAGTAAAAACCATCCAAATTGGAAATGGAGAGGTAAAATTATTTTTGTCATTATAGATGACATAATATTTTATGTAGAACACTCTGGATATTTGAAATAAAAATGTTAGAACTAATAAATTAGTTCAGCAACATTGCAGCATGCATAACTAACAATGAAAATCTAATTTTGTTTCTATGCACCAACAGTGAACAATCTGAAAAAGAAATTTTTAAAAATCTCATTAATGACAGTATAAAAAATTTAAAGATAACCACGTTTTATGCCACATGCCTATAATCCCAGTTACTTAGGACACTGAGGTAGGAGAATTACAGGTTAAGGCCAGAGGCAGCCTGCACAACCTTGTGGGAACCTGTCTCAAAATAAAAAATAAAAAGGATGCTGGGGATGTGACTCAGTGGTAGAGAACTTGCCTAACATGCAAAGGCTCTTGATTCAACACCCCCAGTACTACAAAAAAATAAAAATTAAAGTACTTAGGAAGAAACATATCTAAGGGGGCCTACAGTTGTACCACTGTGCTGTCCAATCCCATCAGATCTCGGAAGCTAAGCAGGGTCAGGCCTGGTTAGTACTTGGATGGGAGACCACTTGGGAACACCAGGTGCTGTAGGCTTGGGAGGAGGACCTGGTAGCCCACTCCCTAAAAAATAATCAGCCATTGAAAACCCTATGAATAGTAGAGAAGCACTAATAATACTGTTTCTCCTGTTATATGTAGGGTCATTATGAGTTGGACACTGACTCAATGGCACCTAACAATAACAAGGGGGCAAAAGACTTGTACACTGAAAAGTACAAAATGCTGGTTGAAAAAAACTTAAAAAGACACCAATGGAAAGATATTATATTTATATGACTCAGAACACTTAATATTATTAAAATGAAATTACCCAAAGTTATCTACAGAATGGATGATATTATTATAAAAATATGAATGACATTTTTTGTAAAACTAGGAAAATTCATTCAAAAATTCATAGGGAATCTCAAGGAAGCTCAAATAGTCAAACAATCTTCAAAAAGAACAACACAGTTGGAGGTCGCATACTTCCTGATTGTAAAATTTAGTACAAAGTTACAATAATCAAAAACATATGTTGCTGGTGTAAGCTAAGACATGTAGAACAGTGAGATAAAATGAAGAGTCCAGAAATAAACACTGAAACCATAAATATCCTAGAAGAAAACACAGGGAAATGCTTCATGACACTAAATTTTGCAATAATTTCTTGGATGTGATACCAAAGACATGGGAGGAAAAGCAATTATAGGCAAGTGAGGCTATATGAAACTAAATAACTGTACAGCACAGGGAACAATTAACGGAGTAAAAAGACAACCTATAGTATTGAAGAAAATATTTTTTGAATCACTTATTTGATAAAGAATTAACATATGTAATATGTAAGGAATTTCTACAACTCAACAACACTAACAACAAATTCAATTAAAGAGCAGAAAGAGATGTTTCTCCAAAGAAGACGGATAGCCAACACGTACAAGGATAGATGGCAATCATCCCATATTGTCAGGGAAAAATGCAAATAAAGGTCACAATGACATATCATTTCATACCTGGCAGGCTGGCTCCTAACAAAATAAAAAAACAATCAAAAAAAATAAATGTTGACATGGATATGGAAAATTGGAATCCTGTACACTACTGTTGGGAATATAAAATGATGCAACAGCTATGGAAAACAACATGGAATTTCCCAAAAAAACTAGAACTAGATCTATTGTATGACCCAATAATCCCACTTCTCTAAATTTATCCCAAATTATTGAAATCAAAGTCTCAAAGAGATACCTGCACTCTCATACTCATTGAAGCATTATTGACAGTAGCAAGGTGTATTAACAACCTGCATGTACATTGATAGATGAATGTATAAAGAAAATGGTATAAAATAATTTATGAGTGAAGAGATAACCTTTGGATTGGGAGAAAACATTTGGAAAGTCCATATCTGATAGAGGTTAAGATCCAAAACATGTAAGAAACTCACACAACTTAATGTAAAGAAAAAAAAAATTAAAAATGAGCAAGAGAACTCAATAGACACTTCTCAAAAAAATATATGCAAATAACCATGAAAAATCCTTAACATCACTAGTCAACAGGGAAACTCAAACTAAAGCAACAAGAAGGTACCACCTTACACCTGTTAAAATGGCTATTACCAATAAAGATGAAAGGTAACAAGTGTTGATGAGAATGTAAAAAAAAAAAAAATCCTTGTACATTGTTGGTGGGAATGCAAATTAGCATAGCCATGATTAGAATAGGCCTGCAGCCACAGCACTGTGGCATCTGATCCCATGAGATCTCAGAAGCTAAGCAGGGTTGGGCCTGGTTAGTACTTGGATGGGAGACCGCCTGGGAACACCAGTGCTGTAGGCTTGGGAGATGGACCCAGCAACCCACTACCAAAAATAAATCTGCCATTGAAAACCCTATGAACAGCAGAGAAGCGCTGACAATAGTGTTTCCCCTGTTATATGTAGGGTCTCCATGAGTCAGATGCCAACTCAACAGCACCTAACAACAACATGATTAGAATACAGTAAGGAGAATTCTTAAATAACTAAAAATACAACTACCATGTGATCTAGCAATTTCAATTCTGGGTATTTTTACCCAAAAAACTTGAATTCAATTTGTGTAAAAGATTTCTGTATTCCCATATTTATTGCCACACCATTCACAGCCGCCAAGATGTGGAATTAATCTAATCAGGTCCCGTTCATAGTGACCCTATGTACAACAGATGAAAAGACTCTCCAACACTGTGCCATGCCTGGCATTATGTCAGTGCTTCTCTACTATTCATAGAGTTTTCCATGGCTGATTATTACAGGATTGTTTCAGGAGTGGGGGTCAGGTCCTTCTTCCTTTTTTTGTGGTGCTGAGGATCAAACTGTGGGCCTCAGAGAGCTAAGAAGGGCACTCTACTAACCAAGATAAACTCTAGCATTAATAGATGAATGGATAAAAAAGGATGTAGTATGCATACACAATGAAATACTATTCAGCCTTGAAAATAAAGGAAAATGTGAAATTCACTACAAGATGGGTGAACTTTGAGCATAGTATGCGAACTGAAATGAGATGGGCACAGGAATGTAAATACTGCATATTCTCACTTATATGTAGAATCTAAAATAATAAAATAGAAATGGAGACTGGAATGGTGGAAAGAGAGGATGGGGTTGGGGAAAATGAGGAGATGATAGTCAAATGGTATAAAATCTTAGTTACGTAGAAAGAATAAAACATTTTTAGATCAATTGTACAGTTTGATTTACAGTTAACAGAAGAGTATTGTGCATTTAAAAATTATGAGAAGTTAGGTGCAGTGGTACATGCCTATAATCCCAGAGACTCAAGAGGCTAAGACAGGATGTCCTGGAGTTTGAGACCAGAGTCAGTCTGCATAACTTAGCAAGACCTTGTCTCAAAATAAAAAACAGAAAAGGACTGAGGATGCTGCTCCATGGGAGGATATTTGCCAAGTATGTGGAAGGTCCTTGATTCAACTCCTCAGTACCACAAAATAAATAAATAAATAAAGAAAGAAAGAAAGAAAGAAAGAAAGAATAAATAAATAAAGTTACTAGGGGAAATTTCAATTTGTCTTGCTACAAAAGGACAAGTATTCGAGGAAGATATGTGAATTAGCTTTATTTAATTACTGCATTCATAAGTTGTAATATTACTTTGTGTCCCATAAATATATAAAAGTTAATTTGTCAATTTATAATAACAATTTAAAAGAAAAGAAAATGTGGCACATGTATACAATGTAATATAATTCAGCCTTTAAAAAGAAAGAAATTTGGTACTATAAGACAACATGGATGGATTTTGAGGATATTACGCTAAGTGAAATAAGCCAGTCACAGAAGGAAAAATACTATATTAATACTACTCTTACATGATCAAACTCAAAACAGCAGGCGGGGTGGAAGAATGGTGGTTGTTAGAGGAAGGGGACAGAAATGGACAATTGTTCAATATGTATAAAATTTAAGTTACACAAACAGGTTCTTAGGTTCTACCATGCAAAAATGTGCTTACTGTTAATCATATTGCACTGTACACTTAAAAAATTAAGAGATCTTATGTGTTTTTTTTACCACCATAAAAAATAAAAATTTCACAATTTTTATTTTTTATGAATCAAATTTTATGAATCAAAGTAGACTATCAACGAGTAAAAAAAGTAAACAGAATGGGAGAAAATATTTACAAACCATATCTGATAAATAGTTATAATTCAGGTTATATAAAGAGCTTTTACAATTCAAGAAGGAAATAACTGAACAACCTGACACAAAAATGGGCAAGATATTTGAATAGGGTGTCCTTCAAAGTAGATATACAAATGAATAATAGACACATGAAATGAAACACAACATCACTTATCTTTAAGGACATACAAATCAAAGCCACAGTGAGACCTCACTATTAGTTTAAAAAGAGGCTATTATAAAAAATAGACAGTTATAAAAAAATAGGCACATACACAAAAAACACCAGAAAATAACAAATATTAGTGAAGATGAGGGGAAATTAGAACCTTTGTGAACCGTTGGTAGGAATGTAAAATGATACAGTTGACATTGAAAAACATACATTATTTATTTAAAGAATTAAAAATAGATTTACCATATTTCCAGCACTTCTGAATATATATATAATCTCCAAAAGAATGATAAGCAAGGACTCCAACA